>CM008240.1:2013431-2025065 GCA_002278615.1 Pogonus chalceus | reverse complement strand
AAATATCATTTGGTTTGTAAGAATTTTAGTCTTACCAATAGATAAATAAATACAAAAAAATGTATATAATAATGACGATTTCAAAACACCCACTTATGATGAAAACAAAACATGAAAATAACAATAGAAATTGTACCATTATCGCTATAAATAGTTGTTCTAAATATTTAATCAAATATTCTTTATATACATAAAGCTTAACGAATTTAGGCAAAAGTTTATGTTATCAATGACGTCAGAAAACAAACTCGGGTTTTGTCAACGTGAGATACTCATTAAATGCTATTCAATAAACTCGAATGGCATGATTAAATTTTATGGTGGTTGTCGCATTTAATTTTATAAAACTTTTACTTTGCGAGCGTAAGCTAACGGTTGTTCGTTTTAATTAAGGACTTATTGATCAAGAGTTGTTACATCGTCACGAGACGCAGATTATTTCGTATAGTCCTTCGTTCTTAAGGAAAATCTTTCATGTTTGACATAATAAATACTAATTTATACTATAAAAAACCTTAAAAAACTATTTAAAATATTAAAATGAATGAAAAACGTAATTATTCAATTTAAGTGTAACATAAAACATTGAAATGTGCTTTGAATACGATAAAAGCCATGAATCTATTCGAAATACTTATACTGTTAAAATTGAAGAAACTAAAATCTACTAAAAGTACTGTTTAAGCATACGAAGTAATTGAAATTTTATGCGCAATCTTGAGAAGATGAAGTTAATTCCATGTATTTTATGTTTCTTGAGATATGTGTACAAGGAATGAAGTGTTACAGTTGCATTAGGCTTATGCTAAACGTACAGTCCTTGTCGAAAGTTGTTTATATATAAAGTTATAAATATATTTTTAATGGATACTGTAGTTAAGTATAACTTAGAGAACTATATAAGAGTTATCTTAAGAAATTTAAGATATTACAGTCCAAGCGGTATATACTTTAAACAACTTTTAATTGCAATCTAGTTTTTCATAATTCGTTATCCCAACTATTATAGTTATTTACATACCAAGTGCGGGAACGACTGGTNAGGAAAAGTAAAGTTTGAAAAACTATATTTTAATAGATACCTTAGAAATAGGAGTGCTTTTTGCGAAATTTCCCGTAAAATATTCTGGTAACAATGCGGAAAATAGAAGTTTCGGATGTTGCTAAGGTAACGCAAATCAACACTTTGAATCATTCTTTCATGTTTTGTTTTCAAATAATTGTAATTATCTGAGATTTTATACAAAACTTCACGTTATACAAGTGTCTTAATCAAAGTTAAATAAATTTATCTGAAGTACCAAGTATTATTATTACTTAAAAACATCTTTAAAAGGGCCATATAGAGTAATTCTATCTTATTTTGGCTAAGAATTTAATTTAAAAGCTGTGTTTAATTAGAAGGGCGTACACAGTAATTTTTTTCGGTAGTTTAGTTCAGCAAGCACGAAATTCTATTTTTTAATATATATTTTTTCAAATTTTTAAAGCCTTTTGGACATAATGAATCGTACTTTCATGTTCTATTTCTAAGTAATTGAAATTAACTGAGATTTCAAAATAAAAGTACCGATATTATCAGATAGATAAGATTTCCTGCTTAAGTTTACTTTGTAGAAGTGCTTAAATCAAAGTTATCTGTAGTACCAAGTCTTAAATTTTGAATAAAATAACGATAAAGTTCAGAAATTAATTATTAATAAGATATTTGTTAATATTGATTGCCAATAAACAACAAAAAACAAGTGTTTTTGTTTTTCAATATCCGCCTTTATTTAAAATCAATATAATAAAATATAAATAGCAACAAAGCAATGTATGAAATAAAGCAACGTAAATTCTAATTGAATCACAATGAAAAGTTGAAAACATTTTTGTATGGAATGTACCAAGCTACCAATCAAAGTAACGTTTGCTGTTGTATTATAAACGCTCGTAAATTTCCGAATCGTAAAATATTTCAATTAGATTTTACATATGAAGCATGTACAGCTTACAGCATTCTAGGATATTACGTTTTAGGTCTATTGTAAAAGTTATAACTTTTAATTATGTTACAGAAAAATACAATATTCCTCTGATAGTAATGGATGTTTAAAAAAGACTATTTTATGAACATTAAATCTCAGTTGTGTATTAAACTAATATTTATTATGATTAAATTTTTAACGGACTTGTATTAATATATACATTGACAGAATTTTTATGTTTTATCACGGAATTATAATGTTTAAATAACTGACTCCGAGTGTAACATAAAGTTTTTTTGTGTGTTGGTATTATGTGTACGGTAAGGGTAATACACATGTAGAAATTTTTTTCATGAAAGAGCTGAGTTTCCTAATTGATATATTACACAGTAGGGACGTGACCTCTATTAGATGGCTGTAGAAAGATGTACTCTCTACCTTTACACCCCTATGTTCTTTTACTACACTTTTCTCCTAGTTTAAAAATGTATTTTGTCTTTTATTTGACACTTTTTCTGTGAAACTTTATTTTTTAAAGCTATTACTATACTGTACGGTATATTATTGAAAGGTATCCATCACAAATGAGTTTTTACAAAGTTTTATATTTCCGTTTTCTGAATTATTAAATAATTTTTTTAAAGCTCTTTCGAATGATAATTAACAAGCAATCCGACTTAAAATTTAGCATGATTATCGAAATAAGATTGTTTGTTATTTATTAACTTTTTAATAAGTTTGTCCAAAGGCATCACAAATTTGATATATAATCCATAATGATCAAAATCCTTTTGCTACAAGTTGTAGTAATGTTTGTATTCAAATAATATTAAAAATTTTACGTCTATAAAAAACTTATTAATTTAAATATTAAATATCATGATTTTAATTAAAATGTTTTGTAAAACTAGTGAATAAAACTGAAAATAGTCGATAAAAGTTTAAAACATATAAAAGCAATAATAGTATTTACGTTTGATGCAACTGGAAAAATAACTATAAAAATATTTCATGATTTGTAAGCCGCCAAACCCGGCAAATATTGTGATTTGTCCCACCATCGAGGTGTCGCATTTACGAGTCTTGGGTATCATAAATGCCAATGAGTTCAATGCGGAAGCCCTGTTCCCTGACAGTTGTTAGTCTCAAGTGAAATAGACTGGAGTTCAAATAAACACTATAGTTCGCAGTGGAAATGAGTTATAGGCGCACCAGAACTTCTGATCTAACTTTTGTATATTCCACTGTCATTTTGTATATAAATATACTGTTTATAAAGTATACAATTCACCAGAATATACTTGTTTGTTACTGTTTAAAATATTCATTTTGTCATTTCTCTACAAAATGTGATGAAAGGTGAAATATTTCTAAAGTTGTTAAGTTTTTAAGGTGATATATTTTACACATTTCGTTTGAAATATCAAAAAGTATTTTCTTTTTTACGCCGTTTAAAACTTTGTATTGTTATAAAAATGTTTTGCTTAAAGCGTTATATTATATTTCAAGTTTAACCATTTATATTTCACGCAGAAAATAAATATTAAAATGTATATTATCAAGACTACATGCATTTGTTTAGCTACTAAATATTATATTACACAAAACATTATGTTATTAAAGATATTATTCCTTATTTTGCATAAATTATTTCAAAACAAAACATATCAAAAAAGATAATAAACCATAGCTTACTTTATAAACATGTATGTTATATATATTCAACAAATAAACAAACTATGTCTCTATTTACCTATTCAAAGTTTCTTGTCATTGTCATTCCAAGAATCTAACAAGCGAACTTAAAGTTTGTTAAATTATTCAATCTATTGATATTATATCAATATATTTTAGATAGCAACAATAGATGAATTTTAAAAGCAACATTGTAAAAAATACCTAACAGTAAAAAACTGTAAAGTTATATTTATAGCATCTCCACAGTTAATAACATGCTCAAAGTTTTAGAGATATATTACATCATAATTTTAATATCCCTTGTGATGCAACTCCAGCGGTGCAGCAGAAAATTTCTTGGATTATAAAAAATTCATTAGTTTAACGATAGCATTCTACCCTATATATCTTCGTATTTTATTTTATTTTACCTTTACACAAAGTTGCAAAATTGTTGTAATATTATTTACTATGGAATTATTTTAAAGTGTGCCGTGGAAACAAAAGAACAATTTTTTGTTAGAAACAATTGAAATTCCAGGTTGTTGCAAGTTATTATTTATAATAATAAAAAAAAAAAATGAACGTAACATGATGTTATTGAAGATTCTAGTCCAGTAACAGGATCACATGAACAGGGATGCTGTAGTCCTGCGGGAACGCGCGAAAACAACCGCTTATTAAAAGACCCACCGCGGTGCATGATTAAAATTGGCTGTTGCTGGCACGATTATCCGTAGGAGGTCACGTCGGAAAAATGATCGTAGCTTGAAGCTCGCGCTTGCCTCGACCAGCGAATTTATGAGCTTTTCTTATTTGGCACGCGGCGATGAAACAAAAGCCTGCAAAGGCTACTGAGATGAAAGCAACCACAGAAATGTAATTCTTCTAACAGGGAATAGTCAAAGGGTATATACACTAACAGAATTATTGTTGCAGCTTTGTTCAACACAATGCAGCAAATATTGATCACAATTGTCTATATTCACCAGCCACTGTAATTGTTTCTATCTATATTATACTTTCATAATCTGATTAAAGGATTATTGAAACTTGTATTTATAAATCCTAATTGAATTTTTTTTATGTAAAATACCATATTTTTTCTATTATATCTAATTAGTTTTTTGTAATTAACATCACTTGTAAATAATTAAAATATTCTATTAACCTTACTTATTATTTCTTTTAGTTTTAAAGATAAAAATTAATTGCAATTAAAAAGTAATTTAATAAACAAAAAAAAATGTCATGGCTTTCTGAAATTATATTAATCTTTTTAAAATTAAAATCCTATAAACTAAAACAGATAATGCGAAAATACGTTAAAATAAAATACAAATTTATATTGTATAAATATTGTTTATTCAATTAAAATATAAAATGATTTAATTTCCACAACCCACGAACTAAACCCACAAACACAATATTCATATTGTATGTTACCAAAAACCGCAGATAAACAAAATTTTATTTTAATATCAATAGTTTTAACAATATTTATTTTCTATTATATTCGAGGTTTATAATTCTAAAATTGAATGCAGTACTAACAATGACAACATAGACTTTTTTTTTGGGATTTTATTATTCATTTTATGTAACGAATGTTGAAATTTCCATAACATGGTGTAGAGCGATCAAGCAAATATGATCCCTAGGTTTATATATGTCCTGTCGCTTATATCCGTTCTCAAAGAGAACGATCAGCAACTGAGATACAAGGTCACTCAACTAGTAAATTACCCCTATTCGATCGTCCTGTGCTTCCTAATACACCCTTATATATTTAAAATGTCGCCCATCCTCGCGTGCTTCAATCAAAAACCCTTCACTACAAAAGAGAGTCTTTGTTTCTACCAAAAATTATAACTTCATTCTTTGAAATTGAAAATTCTTGGGGTAAAATTTAATTTAAAAAGAGAGCATTACAAGATTTCTCGCATTTAATTAATTTATGTTTTAATGTAATTAAAACACATTTTTGAAGATCATACGAAGAAAATGTAGGCTTTTCAATAATGGTTTGTTTTTATTTGCAAAAATTCTACCCGGAATCATTTTGATCTTTCTAATTTCAAAATAGTCAATTAGTAGTTGAAATAAGCGGTTATTGGAGCTGGGAAAATCTATTTTAATAGTTGTACTTTTATCCAAATTTTGTAGTAAGCTCAATTTTGTTTGCAAAATTGGAGACATATTAATCTAATTAAAAATTGAAGTGAGAGATATAGATTATTTTGAAAAGAAGTAAATGGAAAGAGTTGAATGACTTGAAAGAAAAATAATAATGCAATAAAAAAAACTACGTCTAGTTTGGCAATTTCTTAGTTGAGAACCTCGGAACAGCTTTCAGAAAATATTTTCCTGAGATTTACAGCTTCGCATGCAATCTTGGGAAGATTTTTTTAACAGGGTATCACAATCCGATATCCACATGGCCATCCAGAAAGCAATTCAATCTTTTTCAATCACAGTAGTTATCGGCCTAGCCAGCTTTATGGGAATCTATCATCCTTCAATGTATTTACTAAAAATTCGTCACCAGAATTCGAATTCTCATCAAACAAATGCTATTGTCATCAGAATGTTTTCCCGATAAATTTGAATTTTAATAATAATGTTTTTATTTTTTGGGTAGGTCAAATTCTTACTATAAAGTTTCGTTTTGAAGTGATGACTGAAGATTTCGAATCAGAGGCTGATGGCTGGACCAGTGTTATAGTAATTTTATGCATCGTTTGGTCCCGTAACGGCTGTAAAGTTGACCGACATTCTGATTCGATTTGTGATCCAGAATTCCTGTGACATTCCGTTCTATATCACAGCCATTTTTAAACCAATTTTTAATATGTGCCTTGCGGTAGAATCGAATAAAATACAGCTTCAATATCTTATAGAGTTATCCGTTGAAGTTAAAATTGAAATTAAAAGAAAAACAAAATTATAGACTACTTGATTTAAAGTTTATTAACGACCATGAAAATATATATCCAATTGTTGAACCCGAGTCGAAAGAAACGTAAAGGTTAAAAGCCAACCAGTTCGAAGGTAAACGCAAGAGAATAAGAAGAGACCAATTAGATGAAAACACCGTTAAACCAAAACTTCTTCAAGGGTCTCGAAGATAATTCGTTAATTATGCTTTGACTACGTGCTCTAAATTCTTATCAGAACGGAATACAACGCGACTTGTCAGACGCTATTGTATGCAAACAGACGCAATGAGGCGATCTTATAAGTTTAGTTTCATTTCAGTGCGGCGGAAACAAAACAAGTAATAAATAGTCCTGGTGAATAAAATGTTTTAAATTGACCTATGTATAACGCAATGCGTAAATATACAAGTATTCCGATATAAATTATTACGAAGTGGCTTTCTTAATTTCGCCGTCTCCGAGTTAAATTATTACGCCCCCTGACGGGATAAAAACTTAAAGCTCGTAATTTGTAATGGCCTTTTTTATATAAATGCTTGTCTCTTTGTGCATCCGTCTCTAGAGAAATCTGTTAAGCAGTAATGCGCTCTGTGCGACGTTGCCGTAATTCCACTTTTCCTACTGTTGTTCTTATTCTTTCTTCATCCCAACGAATGGTCGCCCCTTAACGCGCTCCTTTTACGATTTATATTTTAATTTTGCCACACATTCAAGAGCTGAATTTAAGTTTTGCATTTGTAAGCGACACAATGCACTCCAGTTAAATTCGTTTTATATTTCACTGTGATTTTATTGTGGTAATCATTCTTTCTTCTCCCAATTTGTATTTCTAAAAAACCCAATTGAAATAACTAACTTCCATTTCAGGATTTTTCTCCGTGAAATAATTGTTTTAAATTTTTAAAGAATACAACTTCAACCCAAAGAAATTTATTTTTTCTCTAAGAGTGTGACATTAAAAGCGCGTATCTTAACAAAACATTAAGTATTTCAGCATGTACGTGAGTTGATAAACTGGTAACACTCCAAAAAGAGAATCTCATTTTAACTTGTACCGAAAAGAAATGAAATATTTCTAGCATTTCACGTTAATAAATTTTCCCTTCGGACGTTTTTTAACATCCCTGTAATATACGTTTAGATGCGTGCATTAGGTAAAACTGCGAATCAGAAATTTGAATTTCAAAATACGTAAAAATTTGAATTTGAAAATAATGTTGAACGCTTTTTTAAATCAGGATACCCTCGAATGAAGGTCTGCTATATTTCAGTTCTAAAATTATAAGATTTAATTTATGTTTTTCTTTTTTCTTTTAATTTCGTGTTATAATTTACTGCTGTTTTCTTTCGCATATTAATAAGTCTACTAATATTAAGACTCTCAATCATTTTCGTTTAATTTTATAAGTTTTAGTTTTATTAATGAAGTAAAGCAAAGTGTTTGATGTAATAAACTGCGATAAAATAAAACACAAACACTGTATCTTCACAATCCTTCTTGTTAATGGTTCCAAAAGGACCCGACGTTTGGTCTTCGGTGAGCATCATCACACGCAGGGACAAAGGGTTATATCTTAGCAGTTTGGCGTCGGTCTCTAATTACACGCAGTTCGCATTGTTGGGCCACAGCGCGCAGAACAATTACCCAATTATCTATTCGACTAACGCCCAGACGACTATCCGAGGAATACCAGTAGAAAGAAGAGAACTGTTGCCTAGAACTGAATTTCCTTCGACAAACGCATCTTTGCATATCTATGTTTCAGTGGTTTAGTGTCTGGAATTTGGCAACACTTGCCAACGGACACAAGAGATTTCATTGTGTACATTATGATAAATGGATTTAGACAAAAATTTGTTTAAACAAAATTGTTTTCAATTATTTCCAAAGCACACAAACATNATGTTAATTTGCATCACAGAGTTTTGAATAAACTATACAATTAATTTTGTAATTCTTAAGAAGAAAAATAAAATCATCAAAGTATAAATTAATACGGTACAAAGAAAGTTATTAAAAGGCTAATGTTAAATAAAATAAAATTTTTATTTTATTCAACGACAAAGCAAAAGAAATACTTTGTTGTATACTATCACATTTCTTGAAAAACTACATCTATTTGTCTACATTTATAAAACCGACATGTTTAACCATTTAAATAGGAATAAGAAATTAACAAGTATAAAAGAACGATCAAATTGTATTTTATCGTATCTTGGAATCATTTATCAAAGAAAAGAATAATAATATTTTCTTCGCTAGCATTACCCACTTTTATAATAAAATGAAATTAATTGCAAAATCAGCCATTAATCTTACCACTTCTCTTTTTACATTTTTAAAGATTACTATAAAAGATATTTCCATCTTTAAAAGGACTAAATCTTAACGAAGGAATATTAGTTAAAAGAAAATTTAAAACGACAATAATTACGAGCATAAAGTTCAACATTTGCTGAGTTTGCATTTTGTGAGTTTTCACACATTTTCTAAAAAGAAACGATAAAATATTTTCCCCGACACAAATTGATTCTGTAAGATTATATATTAATGTCGAAATAAAATTTATTTTTAATGTGAAAAGGGTTTTCGTTGAGGTTAGGTTTCATTTTCTAAATGGAAAATCTGCTTTTCTTCCATTTTGATATTCGGGACGATAATTTAATTATTTACCTGCTGACTTTTCACGATTTTCAAATATATTTTATAAAAAAAAGTTGTGACGGAAATATTTAAAAGCAAAACCCTGTTAAAATTTGTTTATTTCAATTGTTTACATGGCTAGGATGATCTGAATCCAAACAAATGTGGTATCTACCGTGGACTGTTAACATAGCAGAATGAAAATTATGTTCAGTTACGTTTTATCCAGGCATTAAATGTATAAATTATGAATAGGTTGTAGCGAACGTGAATTATAGATAACAGGCCAGGAATGGATCCCTAGTGGTCGATTTTAATTGGATTATATGAGTATGCGGTCTAGTTATTAGTCGTTGCGTTAAGTTATAATGCTATAGTGCAACACTATAGGTATATTATATTGGATTAGATGTATCTATTGGATATATATTGATACTATAATAGCATCTAAGTAATGCTGGATAACATTATATGGTTTACTTGATTTTCACTAAGATTTATTTGGGTTCCAACCAAAAATTTGATTTATAAACTTTCAATTCCATTTATTTATTGAATAAATTGAAAAAAGAATAAAATTTCAATTGAAACGAAGTAACATATAAAAAATGAACAATGAATAAATATAACATTTAAATATAAAACTGTTCGAGTTTATTTAAAAAATATCTACCGTGAAAAAGTCAAATGTGAAATAAAGATAAAAGGTCATGAACTTCTAACCGACCAATATAATCGGAACTGGATACAGGAAGAGGAACTATATACGTTTCTCTTTCTTTCATATCTTCATCTTTCTCTGCGTATAACCGCAATCGGAATGTCTTCGATGATTTGCGATACGAACGAAAATTTCGACCATAGATATCTTATTATCAAATAATAGATTGTTTATTATTCAATTTATTTAATAATATTGTTTTATACACATTTCGGCTTTTATTTCTTCTTCAGAAATAGATATCTAAGAAATTTATAAGAAGCAATATTGGTTGGGTTCCCAATTCACTCTCTTATGGAAGGGGTAGTTAATATAGTGGGGTGCGTTATCATTTACCACTTGAAAGTGATAATATTATACACTTTCTTTAAACTTCAACGTGATAACTTCACAATTCTAAAATCTTCATTTTAACGCTTGAATAAAGTGATAATATTCAAATCCTACTTGCTTCCAAGTAAGCAAGTTTAATATCAACAAAGAATCACGAGTTCCGAAGGCTCGAAAGATATTAGTGTTACTTTTTTTAACCACCTCTTTCAACATTTATCCAAATATTATTTTTTTTTTGTTTTTGGCAAAGATTTTTGACTTTGAATCTTAACCATTAAACTTTTACCAAATTAANAATAATCATTTACATATTAAACTATTTTCCTAGCAGACGAAAATAAGTAAAAACAATTATTCGCGATTTTAATTGAATTCCCAGTCGGAAACTGGTGTAAATTAGTTTAGGCACCAATTAAATGCCTATAGAAAATTATTTTAATTTGAAATTTAATTTCTGTCGTTGGTACAGCAGAAGTCTGCATTATTCGCATATGGCTAATTTGATAAATGTCGTGGACAAGTGTCTCTGGTGAAATTTTCACGAAAAGTTTATGTTAAACGCAATTAGCACTTTTTTCTTTGAGTAATGGAATAATTTGCGACGCGAAATGCTGAAATAATATTGTGAATTTGGAAGGTCACAGTTCTGTTTAAAAAGAGTATAACAATACCTCATTTCTTTTTGTTGTTTCAACATGACATTTCAACAAATTACTTCTCTCGGTTGTTTTAATTAAAATACAATAATAATAAATAATATATTTACAAAAAGAAAAATTATTACAGTCATGAATGAATGAAAACATAAAAACATATTTCATGATATATAGTTTCTGTTTTCATCAAAATATATCCGAAATTTTCCATAGGGTAAAATTCCTAGAAAACAATGTCAATGAAAAAACATAAATTATGCCTCATAATTATTTCGACGGTGTTGTTCGATGACGTAAACATAATTTATTCAGGCATAAACATTAAAACCCTGTTTTAATCAAATTATAAGTTATTATCGAACATAAATATGTCGATAGCTATGTTTATAATACATCGAGGTGGATACTAAAATTTATACATGCGCTGCACACGCATTTCATTTAGAAGAATATCATTATAATTACTTAATTAATCACAAATTATATGTTTGTCTATTTTATAAATATTATTTTATTTTGAATATACATATTTATTTTATATTATCGACTGCAATATTATTGTTATATGTATATCTGTGGGAAAAAGTTAAATTTTCATTTTAAAATTAATAATGTAATTAGGCAAAAATCTATTTGATGCTTTTGCTCTTATATTTTTAAGTGGTTTTATTATATTATTAGAGAATTTAAGAAA
>CM008240.1:1990903-2003074 GCA_002278615.1 Pogonus chalceus | reverse complement strand
ATATTTATATTTGAAACACGCAAAATATATTAAACAAATTGAAAGTAAAACTGTTCCAATAATTAATTTATGTTAAAGGAAAAGTTCCATGATTTAAACATCATTTAAAAACAATGGAAAAATAGCACGAAGAAATTCAAGTTAACATTCTAGCAAAATCAATAAGCAAAGGTAAATTTTCTAGCAATCTCACGAAATCCTAAGAGTACAATCTCTGTAGCGCACGTAAAACAAGAATTAAAATTAACGTGCGGTCGACTGGTGGGTGGTTTAGAATCGAGGGTGGATCTTAGAGTATTCCTACGGAGATATAACATGCATGAATAAATTTTTAAAAATACTATTGAATTATAATTTAATAATAAAGAGAAACATAAATATTAACCTAATATTTTTTGCCTTCCATTACAAATAGTAAAATAAACAAACAAAATAATTTATAAAAACATTCCCATCTGATTTTTTTTTAAAATTTGAATGATGTATAAACAAAGTTTCCTCTCGATTTATATTATAAAATAATAAATAAAAAAAAGCAGAAAAAAATGAATGACGCTCAATAATAAAATCATAACTCAATAACCAATAGAAATACAATCGAAAAAGCATTTCATATATACGTACAATCTATAAATAAACGATCTATAAAAATTAAATTTTCTGTTGTACCAAAAATACATTTTTACGAGTAAATATCAGGGCTTTTATTAGTTTGATTTGAAGTGAACTTGTATCTACGCTATGCCATTCGTCTCTTCAAATGTCCGTCGATAATGAGATATGGAAGATATAAAAATGAAATAAAAGAATGGATTCAGAGAGAAGCAAAATAAAATAAGGTTATAGGCAACCCTGGAAGAATCCCTAGAGATTTTAACAGGACTGATATATACAGAGGGTGTAATGTTCTCATATTTAATTATTTTTGTTTGAGATTATATTTTAAACTAAATAAAATATATTTTTAATAAAAAAGCAATAGTAGTTGCTAAAAAAGTAATATTTTCTTTTGACAATAGAGTTTTAACTGTTGGTTTGCGAGTCGCATTGATCCAAGCAGCGATTTTTCTGTACCATTCTCACCGTATCACTAGTTTTTCAGTCACTTAATGCCCTTTATCCTGGTGTTAAAAGAAAGGAAACAGCAGATTTTTCGCGTACAGTCGGTTACAGTAAAAGAAGATTCGTATTCTTTTGTATAAGCTTTAAGTTCTATTCTACGATTCTACGAGCTACTATCCGTGAATTTGTGTTTCCGTTAAGAATGGTGACATGTCTCTAGTTTTCTTTGTTTTAACCTTTCGTCGCCAGAAGGCGAAAAGTGCGATCATTGGGTTTTGTTTGCGTAATGAAATAATTAAAATATTTCGTAGGAGCTTTTTAATTTACATGATGTTATTTTTAATTTGAATTTTAATTATTTTCGCATTAATTTTAAGGTTGTCTGACTTTTAAATATGATTCAACAGTTTTTTTTAATTTCATTTACAATTCTTTTATGGAATGATATATCCATTTATTTAAAATTCTAGATATTTTTCAGTAGAACGCTAGGTAAATTGTATTTAAGTTTTGTGGTGTATAAGTTGGTTCCCAACAGACAGCTTAATGTGCAATAAACTCAAACTGTGATTGCTGTTTATGTCTTAAGTTTAAATGGCTACGACACGATTGAAATATTAAAGCTTTTCTTACACTTTTCAAATTGTATTAGCTGCACTTTACTTTTAAATTAAACTATAAATAAATTATTTAGATATAATTGAACTAGAACAAGCAAAATAGTTAAACGTTTTTATTATCCAAAATATAAAGTAAATATTTATTGATTAAAAGATAAAAAATAAGAGAAATAGTGCAATTGAAAAAATTTAAATGTTTTTCTAAAAATTAAAAGAAGCTTACATAATAAATATAACAAATGAATTACCATATTAGTATATTTATCAAAAAATGTAAAAGTCTTTTGTAGTTTCGCCCTAAGTGCTTAAATTACCTTCTGTATAAAAACTAGATATATCATAAAATGAGCATTAAAAAACTGCAAAAAAAGCACAAGTTTAATTCACAAATTACCATCATATATGGTGGAGCTTTTACAAACTCATGTAGCCTAGAAATACGTGCCATTATAAAATTCCAAAGCTCATGTGACACCGTCCATCCGTTGTTGATATAGTCCATGTCACCCCAATTAATAGCTAGAGTGACGTCACCAAATGAATGAATTCATTGTCTGAAATGCCGCGAGGCGCTACATTACATACTACAGTTACAGAAGGTTATTAATACGAATGGTATTTTCCCCGCGTTGCCTCCCAAATGGCGTCCATGGTCGAGAATTTGCGATCAAAATGACAAAATGTGACAAGAACAATAAATCTGAGCAGTGAACAGTGAGGCCAGATAGCCAGGAGTGGACACTGGCAGGCATGCATAGCAGTGAGGGAGGTGATCATCTGAGCGACATATTTTTCAGTGAAATTTGTGATTGACTAACTTGCAAAGACATGCATCGTCACATATTTACCAATTATTTACTTACGATTCCTTTAAAGGGATCTAATACAACTTTTATCATGCCTTCAAGGAAACAAGTTTCGTTGAGAATCAAAACCAAATTCAATTTTGTTTTTTGAGTAAAATTATACCTTTTTATTTATTTAAAGGCAGGAAAAAAGAATGTTTTGGAAAACTTTATTGCAAACATCTTTTTTTAGAGCAGTTAGGTATTGATTTCAATTTCGGATTAGTGGCTTAAACAAAACTTGTATGCTTCTAAATTTAAATTGAAATAAATGTGAGATGTTGGAATTTAGGAAATAGAAGAAAGTCAAGAATGTAGAACAGTCACAAAAAGTTTCATTCAAAAGTAAATCGCTCGTTTGATGTGAATCCCGAAAGTGTGCGTTGCAGCTATGCCTGTGCATGTGTCTTGCGCATGCCTAGACACAAGAGACATACCTTCATCCTTTGGCAATGTGATATTTTGACAACTGGTGTAATAGCCTACAATAGAAGGCATGTATGAGTAGACATGATGACATTCAGTATCTACTACATGAAGCTACTGGACGTGATACGCAGATGCCTTGTGATGATTACAGCGACTATTCATGATGAAAGTTATGATAAAATTGTTTTCCTACATTTCATTTCATATTCATTCTAATGGAAAACTTTCATCATGCTTCCATGATGATAATCTCATGATTATGATCCTTGATGATAATTATCAGATGATGACACTATCTCATAATGATGATGAATGTACAATTATTAGCGCAATGAGATGAAGATGACGATATGATAACAAACAACACTTATATATGATTGATAATAGAAGTATATCATGATGAAGATATATGATAACGATCAAATGACAGAAGAAGATGATTACAGACAATACTTACTGATTATCAAATAACATTTATTCCTATAATTATGTTCGACCATAATATATAAATAACAATCAAACAATCATAGTCTATTATGATAATTATAATCAGATAATGATAATGTTCTGTAATGATAATAAAAGTGCAACAAATATTTGAATTTATGATGATAATGACAACATGAAAATTGCAGACAACACTTACTGATAATTAAACATTATTTTATTCAGTACATATTCAAATATGTACGGGCTAATATTTCAACTATGGATAAATTATTAATAACTTGCCTGACGAATAATTATATTTAATAATAAACACATAAAAATACAATTCATCAGATAAATTATTCCCTAAGATAAATAATCCTGTTAAGTAATGCATTGGTATTGTGTGTTAAATGAAATAAATGAACAACGTAAAAATAACAAAAATAAACATTGGTAAAACAAAAAAAAAACTAATAACAAAAGAAACACAAGTTAACAGAAACAAAAAAATAAGTAGAAAGATAAAAATCGAGCATCGAGAACCAATCAAAGATTGAACATAAAGCAGAAAATTTTTAGCCGCTTCGATACCCGACATCAAATATTCAACGATCCACCTATACGGTTACTTTGTTATCGACCTTCAGCTTCAGCATACACTTTTTCAGGTTTCAAGTTTCAGTAAATACACATTAGACCGCAAAAATTCACTCTTGTGAAAATATGGATATATAAACTAAAATCAACATGTTGCAAATATTTTGCATCTAAAAATAAACGTTGATTTCAGTTTCTAAAACTTTTCTAGTTACTATATTTCTTTAAATATACTTGCTTACAATATTCCAATTTTAAACTCTAATACTTCCAGTTTTCAGAAATTATTATTAAACTTACTTTTTGATTAGTTTTTACTTATTTATATTATTTCTTATATCTAGTTTATTTCAAGAGAAAAATAAAGTTTCAGTAAACAATTTATATAAAAAGTAATAGTTAAAATTGAAGAATAAAATATATAAATTTAACAATAATTAAATTTCTCGCAATTTAACAACAAACGCAAAAGGATCTTTCAATTGAAGAAAATAAAACGATAATTTTTCGTTTGGCATTATTAAATTCCTTTAGGTTTTTTGTGAGGCGACAACTGTCTCGTCCTTTAAACAGTCCAAGGATGAAATGTAATTTATTTAAAAGCATAAGGTATTGAAGACGCATGCGCAAAAAGTAAAAATACCTATAAACATCATTTGAAGATTGCGAGGAAAGTAATGTAAATATTTCTAGTTATTTATAGTTTCTCTTCAAATAAAATATGAATTTTACGAGTATGTAAAATAATATAAAATAAAATGAATTAAATTGGAAAAAGCTTGAAGCGTTTCATTATGAGAAAATGTTGAATTGTATTAAAAAATTAATAGCAGGTTTTTATATAGAATGACAATAGCTCGTTAGTCAATCCAAAAAACCGCGACAAAAAAGCAAAACAATTAATCAATAGCTTTATGCATGAAACGTATTCGTGAGATAATTTCCAATTAGTTTTCATTTCAGCAGATTAATTAATGACCAAAAATCAATAGTTATAAATATAGAATATATCTAAAAAGATAATAAAGAAAGAGGAACGCAAATAGGAACATATTCGATGGATTTTAAGAAATCTTGGGAGCAGTAAAAAGAGCGATGGACCATTATATACGTGTCATCAATGAGTAAAGTTTTGAAGGCAGTAACAATTCGAAAGGCAGTCTATAAGCCTTTATGCTGCCAAACAAAAAAAGTATAAAAGTCATTTAAGTAGCCATATCGTCTCTTTCAATGGATCGGAAAGACTTACCCCAAACCTAAAATGAGTTGGTAGGTATGAGGCGCGTATAGAAAAGTGCGTGTGCGCGTTGCCAAACCGTCTGGAAAACTTGAAAATAAATTAACGGGAAAACGTAGCAAATTACCACAAAGTTTGGCTTCATTCAAATCTACAGCCTTTCGGAATTATTGACACAGACTAACGCCATTAATAAACACTCCAATGAACAATTGACTACCTTAGTAGTCAATACGACTAACATTTACACAACGAATCATCAAAATAGGGGAGTTATTCTCAAACAATTTGTTTCGGAATGATCACTGATAAAATCACACTTAATAAAACATTCAAATAAAGATGAACGAATCATGGTACGAAGACATTGAGGGAAATATCAATTCTTTTTTTCTTTCCACATTCAATTTCTTTTTTTTTTTTTTATTTTCTCGAGGTTAATTTGATTTTTACTGTTGACAGAAGATACAATTTGCGAAAGGTCTTATTTCAACAAATTTCCTATAAACTTGGTAATAAAGACTTTCTTTATAATCTGTTATCCATCATAAAGAAATTTTAATTTGAAATTTCTTGAAAACGCTTCTTTTCAATCAGATTTTACAAACAATACTTTGCTCGTTTAAGGGTCTATTACTTATTTTTATGTCAAATTAAGTTAATTATGTATTTTGTGATAATTTGACAGTTTTATCCTGTTAAAATATCATTTGATGGGAATTTATGTTTGAAGATGTTACAATAGTAAAAACAAATATTTTATGGGATAAATAAACAAAAAGATAAAATTGAAGAGTATCAATATAGCAAATTACATCAAAACGAAGTACTTTATCCATCTAGCAATTTTTCCAAAATCAAGTTATCAATTTTCTGAGTGAACAATAGAGAAGATCACATCGAACAATGGATATTTCAAGACAGACAAAGTAGTAAACCCAACTGTACGTGCATTATTCTCAAATACAGTTATTAAAAGAGCTTGCGAGACATTGTAACGTGTGCGGTTTATTGATTCAACCGATGCTGCTCTGCAATGTCCGAAGGTCTGGCCGGTACGAGCGAGACAACAAAATCCCTTTGGAATGAGTGTGAAAAGGATAAACGAAACGCTGAAAGATAGTGCTAGAGAATGAAGGGTGGATGGGAGGTACACCGAGGGGTAAGTATAGCATCACGGGAAACCTTATATCTTTAAACGGTCGAGTAGCATCACGAAGGAACGGTCAAAAGCGATTCCGTTTTAGTATTATCCCTTAAAAGTTCTAACCAATACAAGCGTCGGTGCAAAGAAAAGAAAAATACGTGGAGAAAGGGCAGAAACTTTACCACCTCTCTGTTCTTTTCTGTTGCGTCGTCAAATGAAACGTAATGCTTGAACGCTGTGCTCAAATGGTGCAATTACTGATATGTTATTTAGGTAATTAAAGTATTCTTTCGTTCGACTCTGATGCGGATGGGAACAAAGATGTCGATTGTAGAATGAACGCTGATCATCAATATGTTTCGATTTTCAAAGCAATTCAACCAAAAGCTAAATAAAAGAGCACTATAATGCTTTGTACTTGGAAATAACTACAGTAAATATTCTTTGTATTGCAGATGGTTTTTAAACTGCTTCATTGGAAATGTAATTTTCAATCAATAACTACAGATGATATTTCTTCAGATTGCAAACTTATTCTAAATGACAAACATTTCCAATTCAACTGTTTTGAATAAAACATATATTCGTTAGTCATTCATTTTTTTTGTATTATTAGTTATACACCTGGTTTTTGTAATGAAAGTAAATTCAAAAAGTAGGAATGAACAGTGAACGTTCATTTAAATATTAAAATCTTGCATAAAAATACAAAAAGTTTAACATGGCGAACATTTATGTAATGTGCATAATGATGAAAGCAGACATGGTGATAATATAGTTTGGTTTTTCTTTCAGAAAAAATATTCAAATGAGTCGTTGTACATTTTCGGATTGGTTTTTCCCGGTACCAGAAGTTTTCATAATTGCATTGTGTTATTTATTCATGAGATGCTCCCAGAATTTCAGAATATTAGCAAAAGTTTACGAGTTTGAGAGTTTTATTTCTTTTCTCCACATAATTTTACAATGTGCACTCTAATTATTCTTAAACTTATGCAAGTTTAATACTTAATTTTCATTCTGGTTTTTCTCTGATTCGCGACTGTATAATGAACCATTTTATGTTGCTGTTAGCTACGAAGATGGATTTCCACGTGCGGAAAATTAAATGCTGTCAAAATGTCCACGGAGAAAAAATAGATTTCTAACAACTTTGTAACTTTTCTAGTCATACACAAAAAATGTCTTAATTATCATCTTTGAATAAATTGTTCTTTGCGTTACTTCTTCTAAGTACTTTGCAGTTTCACATTAAGACCCCAGAATTTTTTAACCATACCCCAACCCTACACTCCAACAACTTTTTTTTTGTAATTTTATTTAGTTTATATTTGGGTATTAAGAAAAGATAATGTCAATAAAAATCTTAGTAGAAATGAAAACAGAGTCAGTTGGACACAAAAGAGAATCGAATTTCAGTCGATTCTCTTGAAGACAATTGCCGCTTACGTCACTACCGGTTCCAAGTTACCGAAGTTTTTCTATCCCGTAACGATTATTATAGAAAACTTTGTTACTTATTTAATGACTCTACGAAAATAGTTGTAAGAAAGCAGTGCATTTGGATGGATTTATTTTCATGTTATTTAAAAAGTTGCAGTATTAGCAGGAATATCTGCAGAACTAAGCGTCGGCAGGATTTTGACTAAAAGAAAAAAATTATCGGTGGAAGAAATATGCAATTTGAGTTCTGGAATAAAGATTAAATCCAAAGTAATAAGAAGGTATTCTCCTTGTTAGCTGGTTTATCCGGAGTAATGACATTTTTTGATCTTTTCAATTAAATGTTTTTAAGTTTAATATTATTTTACTTAAATCTAGTGAAGATAGTTTCAAATTATTTTCAGTAATATTGTCCTAACTATCTCATGGAATTTTATAATAGTCTATTCATTTTCAGTTACCGAAAGCTTGTAAAAAGTTTTCAATTAATATTAAATTTTAGCGAAGGGTTTTCGAATTAATATATTGTTAGAATTTTTAAAAGTTTTATGCCGGGCTATTATATTCATTTTATTAAAATTAATACTAATTAAAATAACTATTTCCAATAAATAAACATTGTTCAATTATTAAATTTATTATCGATGAAGAATCGAATCTACGACTACAGAAACCGCTACCTTCACCAATAAAATTTAGAAAATTTTTAAGTATAGCGCATATTTTCCAAAATTTTAGGAATTTTTTCTNAAATTTTATAAAAATACTTAGGTTTTATTTTTGGTAATTTATCATATTTTATATTTAATACCAGCAGTAATATCAATAGGTTTAGGAAATAAAAAATTGATTACAAGGACGAAAATGAAAAAAAAAAAAAAAATGGGGAATTATATCGTAGGATTAATATGAAATGATAAATGAAGTCTGCGCTTAAATCTTTTAAAATAAATTCAACAATTCTAAATAAAGCATCTAATACATTATATAGGAACAATACCGAAAAATATGTTATAAAATGACGCGCATGGAATAAAATTGAAATATAAAATAATCTGCATAGATTTACGATCCGTGTTAAAGGCCATCCACATTTTACACGCAAAACGTCGAGCTGTAATCCTCAAAATCTGCGTAGAGCACAATTTCCAGATTTATTACGAAATAATTTCGCCGGGCATTCAGTTGCCGTAATCATCAGCTGGACGAGAGTTGGACCGTTGAAGCTTATAGAATAGCTCGTCGCGTATATTTTGACGAATTTACGTATTTTCGAGTAATGAAATCACTGAGATTTTAGATATGATGCAAAGTTCGTTGGTTTTAGCGAAATAGGATCAATTTTCATCAAATACGGATTTATATGAATTCCTAACAATGTCAGCTAGAAAATTGAATAGATGCATGGAATTTCCACATTTAAATTTATGTATGTACCTACATTCACATATAGTGCTTTTCAATTGCTAATTATTTTATTTTCTTGTACTTCACAAACTGTCCAAACATTTAATTACAAACTAATTAATCATTCTAAAATCCAGCACTCTTCAGTTACATGCAAAAATGTTATTTTACAACAAAAACAAATGACATATTATAACATCAGCTAACTGTGATAGACATTTATGCTCTACTACCATCTTAAACAGAAATTATTTAACCTGGTTTTGTGTTACAATTTCAGGTTTAATTGTTTACTATAATTTTAGTTTTATCAAAATTAAATTCGGACTTATCAGAATAATTTAAGTATATTATAATTTATTGAAATAATGTTAGTTTTCTTTTCATATATGTAAATTGTTTTAAAAATATAATAGTTCATTTTTAGCGCGATAATGGAAATCATGTTTAATGAGAATTTTTCTTGTATAAAAGACAACTTTTATTTTCTATTTTATTTAATAATTACAGCTTAATCAGATTTGATTCTTAAATGCAGGTAATTCTCGCTTTTTATTATTTGACGCGTTGTATGAAAAATCGTGGAATATAAAAATAATAGTCGCAATATCTTTAATCATCTTAAAAGATAAAATTATATTCCTGCAAACAAAACTTTAAAGATTTTAAGAATGCTTTGAATTGTAAAATATTTTAAAAGTATATTAAGTTATAAAAAAATGCTATGAGAAAACAATAGTTTATTTTATTGTAATAAAAACAAGTGATAAAGTAAAATTATTATGGTAGTAACAATCGCAATATTTGGTCAAGTGGAACGTAATGAAACCATTAAATCTGTACACAAATATTTATAGTGTTTAAAATCATAATTTTCCGAATATATTTGTACAACCAAATCATACATGAAATTTTATTTTATGGTAATATAACTTGACATAATATAACCGTAATAAATATTTGATGATTTAAAATTTGTTGTACTGTTCGAAACCAATATTATAGATAAAATATTTGAAGAGAATTTTATGCAATAATAAGCATGAATCTAAATATCGCAGATTTACTACATTTACATAACGTATAATAAAATAAGTGTACCATAACAGTATTTTACAAAATCCATAATGTTTAAACGAATCGCGTATAATATAAGAAATGCAGTATTATTCGTTTTGAAAATAGCTAGTGTCATAAAGAGAAATCTTCTCACATCATCGCTGCATGTACATGAGAAATTCATAAGAAGAAGATTTTAGTGCAAGCTTTATGCATGAAAGTAGAATTTTGATGGCGACATAATTTAGAACTAAAATAAAAATAATATATTCTACGGAGGGTAGTTTTGTCCGCCGTGTTTCTTTGTTTCAGAGTGTCGCGATGATACTAGCCTGCTGATGACACCAGGATTTATCAACGTGTTTTTGACAAGTGTCATTTCTTATCAAACTTATGAATTTTTAAGGTTCATGTTCTATTCACCGACGTCTCAGACATTATTAAAACAATTATTTATGCTACATTTACTATTTATATTTCTTTAAGTAAATTGCTTATTTTACAGATAAAACTCTAAGTTTGTTAACATATATACTTTGGTATAATGACATTATTTTAACGTAAAAGACTGGAAAATTAATTTAAATTTAAAAGTAAGGGCGTACCCAAGACATATAATTTCTTAAATTTTTATAAGGTTCTTTATTTCCTTCCATTTTCCCATCTAAGTATGCAATGATGCGGAAGTTTAAGTAACCAAAACAAAATTAAAAATTAAATAATATTTATTGTTGCTTTTAAAAAAACGTAATGAAACACAAGCCAGTCAAAATTTTTAATTATATTTCACCAAAAAGGGAGTGTAAGTATCTTGTAAACGTAGTGAAATATTTGACGATTTTAATTAATATTTAATTAGTGATAATTTATTTTAAAAAAATAAATAAAAGGAGATGTTGAAACTAGTTAAAATGTAATAGTGTAAGTATATGCTGGCTTCAACATTAAAATTGTCGCTTCAACAAATTTTTCATCTTTCTTCGTTGTATTTCATCATCTGTCTTTGTTCAAAGCGCGCAAGCATCGAGATTAACATCACAGCAGACAGTGAAATCTCTACCAACTGTGACATTCATATTTCAGGGCGCGGAGTTATGTTACGAAATTAAAGGAAATTTATCAATTCTCTCTTGCCGTAAGTTCGCAATGCCGCCACAACGGCGCTACAGTTACGCTATAACCCCCTAAAAACACCACCCCAAACCCATCCCACCA
The DNA here is from genome assembly GCA_002278615.1 of Pogonus chalceus. NCBI lineage: Eukaryota > Metazoa > Arthropoda > Insecta > Coleoptera > Carabidae > Pogonus > Pogonus chalceus. Next base: position 1,991,581 of record CM008240.1, on the reverse strand, counting down.
CTCACGCTTCATTATTATTCATCAGACTCACGAACAACGCGCGCAATTTTAAAGTTAATTCAAAGGCGATTATCTGCATAACATTGTTAAATTTCGAATCATTTCTCATAAAATATCTAGCATTTTACGCTTTATTGCGTATCAAATATTTGGGAAAATTAAATGTTTCCTTTTTGTGATATTCATACCTCACTTCAAATGGATCATATTATTTATAAGTCCAAACTGCAGAAAATGCAAGACGAAAATAGATCTTTAAAGTCTTTGAATCCCTTCATATTGTATAAAATAAATGTTTTAGTTTTTAATTAAATAATATTATTTGCACATATATTCCCGAGTTGTGTCTGAAAGTTTTTAAATCAAACAAAACTTCAGCTAATAAAGACATCATGTACTGTCACTGTTAATTTTGTGCATTCAAAATAAACAAAATCTAATTTTAATTAAGAATCATAGAAAGAACATCATTGTTATTGTTGTACTGAAGAGCAGAATTCTGAACTGGGTATAAACTTTGTTTTGTGAGAAAACAGAATATAAGGCTTCAAACAACATGATTTCTTGTTATTATTAAAGTTGTGCTTTTTAGAAATGTTTGCCATGAATGTTTTTATTTAAAAGTTGTACTTTGATAAACAAATGGTTATTTGGTTTTGTTATTCTATGGAAATTTAA
>CM008240.1:1971848-1990067 GCA_002278615.1 Pogonus chalceus | reverse complement strand
TTTATCAGAGAGCCATAAAACTCCAAATAATTATTTATCAGATTCGAGAGCAATGCTTCAAAAAGTACGGCAGTTATTTTAGTTCGCAAAACAATTGTCGAAAATTGTCCGATTTAAAAAATTTTTAACTGGCAAAGTTCTGAAAACACGTACCCCTTAAAACATCACATCCTGGTTAAAATGTAACATCTAGTGAGCGGTGAGCGATAAAAACAATCCGCGCGTTGTTCTGTTGTTTGTAACCCAGACCCTCGTCTCTGTTTATTATATATCGTCGGGTTCTAATTTAAAACGGACAATACGTTTAGAGCAAGTAAAATTTAACGATGAAGCCTGATGTGTCTTTCAGAATACTAGTCGGAAATGTTTTAAAAACAGATGTTACAGCTTTCAAATTCATGTTTAGTTTTTAAATTCAACAAAGAGGAGTTATTTTCACTTGTTTTTGAAAACAAAGGACTGTAGACGTATATTTTATTTTGAAACTTTCACTTTTGAATAATTATAGATACAAACATGTTTTTCATTTATTTTTATTAATAAACCCTTATTCCAAGAAAAATAAATATAAAAATACATAAAATATCTTAATATCGATTGATTTCCATTAATAACAACAATAGAAATTTGTATATTATAATTTTAATCAACATTAAATTAAATGACGGTTATATAATCGGATATTAAATCAAGATTATAATGTGCTCATTATTATTTATAATAATATATACAGTATTGAATATTTTAATCATATCAGAATATATTTATATTATTACGATAATGATAAAAAGGTTTTTTAAAGTTTTATAGATAATTTAACCTTTCAAACGTATTTATACATTAATCTTACTTTAATTAAACATAGGATTCAAATTATAGAATTGTCGATTTAGAAAACTAGTTAGCAGACCAATTAAAATAAAATTGTGTACTGGATAGAGAGCTGAGTTAGTGCACTGCAAGTTTGAAGCTAAGCGTCTAAATTAGTAATTAGAATAATTATTTTGATGAGTATATTGTTTCAGATAATTTACTAGATATTGATGTACATAAATCGATATAATTAGATAAAATTATGGTTATTTAGGTTATTAACAGTTATAGCAGGAATATTTAAATGAAAAAATACATTAATTTAAGTGAAATTAATGCAAACATCCATTAAAATTATTAATAATTTGCAAATTTATTCGCCCGTTAAACCCACAAATAAATTAGCTGGTCAGAAACAGTCTTACAACTTCAGTACAAGAAATCTATATTACAATGTCTGTTCTTCCACTATAGCTGTTAGTACACTACTTCGTGGTATGATTTAGAACTCAACGTTGTGGAGGATTATGTACGTACCAACATACTAGCCACGCCCAAATCCCATATATTAAATACAGTTTGAAATTTAATTCACAGTTGTATTTATTACTTGATGGGCTGTGCTGAATTCTGTCCGGATTTACCTTTCGTTGTTTTGTTAGTCATAAAGACTGATTTACACCTCGAAATTTACTATTTGTAGGGTATTAATATTTATAACTACTAGATATAAATTTATATCTTCAATTCATATAAAAAAATGATCTATTTATCTATCTTTCTAACAAAATTTTGTTAAAATAATAGTTTTAAAACAAGTAATTACGGTTTAACAATGTTTATAAACTTCAATAGCTCTAAGGATTAGAGTAACAAAGGTAGTAGAAATGTGATAGTGTAAAACAGACTGAGCGATTCCGTTGGGTGCATCACAGCACGGAATGGAGGGCGTAACTTATAGCGTGCTCGGTGATTAAAAGTAATGAAACATATACGCTACTGTTCCGCTTCTAAGTTATCTATGTCCTAACTATGATTTAATGTTATTGTTATTTGATTATTTACTAAATTACGTAGGTGCTAACCGTCTTGGGAGTTTCTTATTACTCGTGGATTTTGTTTACTTTGTTGGCTTCGTGGAAAATGTTATAATTTATCTAAATTTTGTTTTATTATACACCTAGTAACCTTGCTTCTACAAATTTACTCACTTGAGACGCGTTTTGTTGCTTCAATGAAATTCATATTTGACTTTATAACAAATAACTCGAATGTATATTTTACTTCTTCCACTATGTATATAAGAATTTTCAATTAAAATAATTAAAAAATAATTTTCTAATTTTCAGATTACAAAAAGTTTTTACTTAAAAACTAAAGCGCGAAAAAGCAGTAAATATAGCCTCTTACTATTTTCAGTAAAATTAGCCAATTTTTTATATATTACATTTACGAAAGAAATAGATAGAGAATATTTTATAAAAAGTAATTCTAAAGTTTCAACTTTAAAGCTATAGTATTCGTCGAGATTTTTTCAAAAAACTAAAATGCAAAAAATCTGCAAAAGTAGCCTTACTATTTTCGGCAAAATTGACCAATTTTCAACATATTATTTTTAAGGTAGAAATAGTGAATATTTTAAAATGTGTATTTCTAAAGTTTCAGCTTAATATCTAAATTATTTCTGGAGATTTTCACATAAAACTAAAATGCGTAAATAGATGATATATAAAGTATAAATATGAACCAATAAGATTCTAATCATATTCCCATTTCAATAACTAAGCCAACTAACCAGTATCAATATGGCCACGAAACTCACAAAATCAATGCAGAACTTCCAACATCACAAATTTACTCCTCACACTAATAAACTTAATAATTAGTTATAAGCCAACACTTGTTACTCATACGAGAAGCAAGTTAACATCAGATACAATGCAAATAGACTATATCACATGTAATAATGGAAAGAAGATATGATATCACGGTATTAGCATCATTTGCAGAAACTCTGATAAACTGAACATTATTAACTACAATATTCTGGATTCGTCTTAAATACGTACTATGTACGATATCTGATATTGCTATCAGCATGACTCTAAGATATATGATTATCTGATAATGAAATTACATTGTGTTTGATGATACACAATTGTTATGTTAAGTCAATTTGAATATCTTAGTAATACATTCATGACATTTTGATGTAAGATATCATTATTGCTCACTCTATCGATTATAACCTACTTCAATAATATTACCAGATCATTTATTTCAAAATTCGAATAAACATACAAAAGGAATAAATTATAAGAATTTAGTATTCAATAAAAGTTGGTTCGTTGAAATTCACATCTAGTAGTTCTCTATTACCTATTATTCAGTCGCGTTACGGGGCCCCATATTTAGTTTTATCGGCGGGNNNAATAAACATTTTTAATTAGAATTCCCAGACTGGGACTTAGAAACGGTTGTATTCCAATCGTTAAAACCCCAATTAAAAATAAGGAAAAACGATGTCACAGGGTGAGTATATTTTTTTCAGAATCCTGGATTTCCTAATGACCGTGCGTGACCTTGTAACTACTGCTTGTTTATCGTGATAAGAGCGGAACAAGCCCAGTAGGGAATTTCGTTCTTCGTTGCCAGATACTTTGGCACGAATACGAAGCCAACGATCAACCAAGAGTGGTTCAAAGCGCTAAATGTGGTTTGACAATAGATGTTATGTTGTTGATTTCGAATTGACATGAGCCTATTCAATGGTTTAAGGGTTTCAGTGATAAGGGCTCTAAATATATATGTAGTTTTATCTTTTTCTTCTATTTCGTTAAATCAAGGCCGAGAATTGTGCTTTACAAATAAGTTAAGTTGTCTATGAATACGTTTGGGAGATATACAACAAAACAAGTTATGAAAAGCATAAAATTAATACCGAAAACAAACTTCGAGAATCATTTAAGTTGTTCCGTACAAGAAATGCAAAACATAGTAAAGATTTACAACAAAAGTCGAACTTCCGCTAAGTGAACTCGGAACTGCGGAGCTGCAGTAGTTCCCGTAATGAAGTACATGCAAGCACGCTGCTTACCACGAAATACAGTGAAGAACCGACAGCGGCAACCATCAGAAAGATATGCATCGCAAAATACCGGATGAACCAAGCTTGTTAGGGTGGTAATTATCAGAATTACAAGTTCGCGATGAGTGACACTCAAGCTGTTTACACTAGACTAATTCGTTGTGTGTAAACGTAGTAATTCGCCGAAGATTTTATCTCGTCATTGTCATTTTCGTGACTTATCTACGTAATTGCTTGTTTGTTGAAGCAATGGACAATTTTTGTACGGATTAATAATTAATGTGTTGATGAGAATGACTGAAATTTTGTTGCTAATGTTTCTTTGTTGAAATCGTGAATTTAATTTACGTAATTGCTTTATATTGTTGATGGCCTACCTAAATAAATAGATGTCACTTTGGCTTTAGACATCAGCACGTTACTTTTACATCAATTATTCATATTCTTAAGTTATTGGATATTTACTTTATTTATTTTATATACTATAATAATATTTTATTAAGTTGTCATCTTTATAATAAATTTAATCACCCATTAGATATATAAGTGCAATTACAATTTAAATTATTACCTGTTGAAAGCGCAATTTTATAGTAAATTGCAAAACGCATCTATAACTGAGAACACAAGTGCGAACAATTGTCTTTTCTTACAATCTTCACAATATTATATTTTAATGGTACTACAGAATATGTGTGAAAGACATATTCAGTAATTGGATTCTTCTGATAAAATGGGATACTTATATTGTTACTGCACTTTAAGTTAAAATTGCTCGTTTTATAGAAACGTTAACTGTATTTTGTAATTATGTTTTATTGTTAAACGTGTTTTATATCTGTATATAATCGGAAAATATAAATTGAATTGTAAAAATGTCCATTATTACATAGATACCTTTTAATAAATATCCTGTATTGTATATTAAACAATTGTTTTAATAATAAATTGTTAAATAACATCATAATATGACAATATATATAATAATAATTAATCTAAAACAAAGAAGCTTTGATAAATTTCATGGAAATCTATTGTTTGGTAAATAAAATTAGATTTCCGTTTATTAATTATGATTATAATTACAGGATTTAAACGGTCATATACATTTTACAGTTTTTGACACCATTTAACATTATGAAATATAATAAAAAAAGGATTTAAAGCTCGCGTTTTTTAAATATAAAAAGATAATTGTTAAATACTTAGAAATAGTCTTCAGATGTTGAAGCGCTGCTTTGAAAAGTTCAATGCGCAAGAATACGTATATCGTAAGTCATCAGATCTTTTCGTCGGTAGGAAATTAATTCGGGCTAGTCCGCGACGCTGTGCGGTGTATTCAGACGTAAATGAAGATAAATAGTGGCGAGTGTGGCACAACAAAAGCTTTCATGAACGTGTGGTCGCATGATTTTGACGTTTACAGAGTTGTGCTACGCTTGAATTATGTTGACCACCAGCGCAAGAAACCGAACACTGTAGCCGAAGCTGCTCCAGTAGCAGGAATTGTTTGCTCAGCCAGGATTGGACTCAGGAAAATAACTTTTACTACGTCAATATTATTAATTAACTAGTTCCTGCTTCTGGGAAGTTTATTTAATATTGACTCATTGTCTAGGAACGAACATATTCCAAAAATATAATTGGAAGAACTAAGAGATAGTAAATACATTTCATCCTTGAAAATGTTTTATATAAATGTAAGAATAAATAAAATATCTCGTGATTAAAAAGAGAAATTTAAAACGCAACAACCTTGACCCTCTAATCATGAGAAACCACCACGATATGATCCAACAAACTCCAGCAATATTTATACTTCACTTAGTTTTACAGCTACTCAGCACGCTTAAAGATACAGCTTTTTTGATTATCAACCCAGTAAAATATTTACTCAACAACAGCGAAGCACGCGAAATTACTAAATATCATAAAATATGAAATTTACACCCGTTGAGAAATGTACTAAATACGTACCAGAAGTTGTTCCGCAAAAACTTCTAGAGGAGAGATTTAAATGGGGAGTAATAGATGATGAGAACAGGGTAAAGGGTAAAGAGGAATTGAAATTCTAAACATGGGATGGTGATAAGCAAATAAGCAAGAAATTCTAACATTGTTACGGATCTCAATGCAAGGATTAAAGTGTGTTGGAATTGAGTCTGTTTTTGACATAATGTTTATTTTTTTGGGCTCTTCCCGAGCTTATTGTATAAAATATCAATCCAACCAAATTTCATACATTCAATTGTTTCTTCTATATTTCAAACATATATAAATTCATTTTGGAGGTTATAAAAAAAGATAAAAAATATATATGGAACATTTAAATAAAAATTAAATTAACAAATTGAGCTGTAGGCATACAATCAAATAATTAAATGATTTGAAAAACGGAACAAAATTAAATAAAATACGCGTTGAATGTTTTACATGAATTGCACGTTTCTAATTTTGAATATTATTAAATTATAAAAGGACAAATCGAAAGGATACTAAGAAATTTAAATAGTTATGCATTGCTTTTGGTCGTTTAATTGAAGCTCCTTGAAGAGATTGTAACAAAAATCCTTAATATTATTCAAATACGCAAAGCATATTTCAAAGTAAAAGCATTGTGCTGAAAGCATTCTAAACAGCAACACAATGCAAAAATGACGGCCAACATAATAAACCATCTGAATAAGAAAGGATTCTTTATTGGAATATAAAGAATGCATGTAAATTTCAAATGCATGCAATCCGAAAATGAACTATACCCACGACAACTGCTAGAGACAGCAAAAGAATTATAACATTGAATGAATACAATAAATCGGTAAGTTAAAAGTAAAGTTAAAAGTTCCCGGGAAAGAAATATCAATAAAAATATAAACCCTGTTATTGTTAGCAAGTTTAGTTGAACAACGAGCGCAATGGGCACTAATATCCCAAACCGCAGGATTGCGTGTTCAGAATAGGCCACCGTCCAAACCTTTCGAGCTTAATTACTAAATAAAATGGCCTTAATTGGTCAAGTTTTGAGTCTTAATCAATACGGTTCTTGATCTGAGGTGAATAGCGTGTCTGACCGATATTCCCCTTCGAAACAATGAAAGACTTACGTTTTTTAATTGCTTACAAGGGTTGTAACTTAACCTTACTTTTATTTCTTATACATATATCGGAACGAATCAATTAGATAATAATCGAAGCCAATAAGGATTTTTACGCTTACTTTAACATTAAGTAGATTAAATGATTAAACTTCGATCAATGCGCTGAAAATGATCTATTTCAAATTGTTGATTGCCACCATAATGCTTTTCAGGTCATTAACTTAGGTCATTTGAGGTAATGAAATAGTTATTGTCATCTTAGTCTTCTGAGAACTACCCCTTAAGTACTAAATTCACTATAAAATTATATATTATTTTAGTAGCAAATAATTCCGTCAAAATTAAGTCTTTTATGAAAAATATATTAAATAGAACAAATTTATATAAATTTAAATATGTTAATTATTTTCATATGAAATGAAAAATGACAATTTAAACTCAAAAGCGTATAAATTGTTTCAATTTTTGTTTACACTGTAATTAATAATGTTGATGGTTGGATATTTTTAATATTATTCATATCAGAATAATGGCTTTAAAAACATTAATTAGTGCGTAACAAAATAAATGTCATTTATTTAACCATTTATTCAAAAATAACATGATATACACATGTTGTTTTTCATGTCTAGTGTTTTTATATCATTTATAATTTATTATTATTCATGTTTTATTGTCCTGTTTTTAATGTTAACTATTTCATTTTAAATTATTTTTATTTCATTATTTATTTCACTAGAAACATATCTTTACATTTTTGTTATACATAGACTTTTATTAAACATAGTATGAAAGTATTAAAAACTCCTCAAAAAATGAAAAGAATCTTCGATAGTCCAAATCCCAAATGAAACCAAATCTGTCATCAAAAATTCCGATTTCCATTTACTAAAGTACAGAAATTAATGTAACATGAGAATAATTGCTAAAAATCTGCATGTATCAAGTTTCATTACTGTTGGATTATCTGCACGGTATTGTCTTTAATTCAGGGGAAATAGCAAATGAACAATTAAAGTGCGAAGAACAACAAATAGCAATTTAGAATTCGAGGAATCCATGGAAATAACAAAAGATATACCTAGAGTAAACAAGGGAGAAAGAGGAATGAAAATGTTCGACGATAAAATGACAACAATCTACGCTTTGGAATTTTAATACACGAATTGGAAACCATTTTGGAATTCAACTGTTATAAACTTAATTGTTATAGAATAAATCAAGTGTTTGTTCAACAGATTTATTTTTCATATACAATAATCTTAAACATAATATCAAATAAGATATTTTTCAAGAAGACTCTTGAACACAAGGACTTCAACCAAATCATTTTGAATGTTTTTCTTTTTTAAATAAAGAATTTTGAATAAATGATTTGTATAAAAATATAAAAATACAAATAAAATAAGAGAAAAACAAAATTCTTCTAAACCATATTTTACCGTAAACAACAAGTTAAGATAAAGCTCACTAGAATACATAATAATAAAAGCTCTTTGTTTGTATGTTGTAAATATAGTTCAAAGCTTATAGAGATAAAAATATTGTAAGATTTTTGTAATAGTACTTTATAGAACTTATAAATTTATTTGATTGTTCTCGATCGCAATATTTTCGACTATAAACAGAGCTAGTTTTAAGCTTATTTGTTCAAATCGGGCTCCTCGTATTAAAGAGTCAATTTTCTAATGGGTCCCTGCAATTCTTAGCACCAGTGTTACTTGTAAGTACATCATATTGTATGTTTGAAACTAATTTTCTAGCTATACTATCTGGTGAGTGAGAAATATAAAATAGTTAATTAAAACCCACAAAAAAAAAACGAAGAGAAACATTGACCAAAAACGAAAATAAACCAACAAAACAAAAAGTGGGCAAGTTCTCATTAAAATTCCACGAAATATTGTGACAACAAATTGGAAAAACAAAGTTTTCAGTGCCTACGCATGCGTGTAATAAGTGCACAGTTCTCAAATAATATAACTCTTGTCGTTTTGAAAGGAACGAACCGGCCGAGTGCCCATGGCGGTAATTAACCAGAGACAAGACTTTGAACATAATTCCTGAAAAACCAAAATAACTCTACGCTAACATTCATGCAAAATACGCAATCGTTTAGTTCTAACTTATGATGGTATAATTTTAGAGAATCTAGTACTAAGTGATGCTGGTTGTGTTCCATGTAGAATTCGTGGGGTAACACGCCATGGAAAGATGGTCAAAGAGGGTGTAAGGGGGCAGAGGGAAATTGTTGTTGGTCACGAGACCGGAACAAGACTTTGTACAAGAGGAACAGATGGGTAAAATGTGTTTCAGATAGAAATTGTAGTATTGCTGTACAATTAGGGTCGTATGCATATATCCCGGACTATTGTTTATATTTTTTGAAAATGAAACAATAGGAAAATCTTTTGTTCAATATTACACTACCACAATGCAAACAGTATTTTCAATAACATTTGTAAACAAGAATACACATTCCATTTATTTTGTAAATTATATTATCGTAGGAATATAACATATATTTTCAAATAAGTTATTTTCTTTAAACGTATAATTGATACTATTTTCTCGAATTAACCCAAAATGGAAGTAAAACTACTTAAAATGAACCCATTAAATAGCAAGATCTAACGAGATAGTTAGCAACATAACTTCCAAATATTATAAACGTAATTTCCTTGAAAACTTAAGCCACAAACAATGTGAATTCAAAATCTTCCTGAAACAAACTATAGCCTACAGGTTCGTTCAGGACATCAAGAACGTGCCAGGAACTATGCTGCATTATCCAAGGCGTCGCGACGGGCGCAACGAAGCATCCGCGTTCTAAAACCACATCGTTGTTATAATTGCAACATCATACACAACATGAAACAGAAGACACAATGTTGAACAACTCTGGGAAGTATATTTCCGGATTTTGGAGCATTTAGAGTTGGATATTTCTAACTTTTTTTTTCATTATCAGATTCAAAAATTTTGTAGGTCTAAGTAAATTTAAAACTGTAAATATTTAAGAAAAAAGATGTTAAATTTCATATAACATCACCGTATTCTTCGTAGAGACAATTCGATCAAACAGATATAAATAAACAAATTGAATTTAAAACAATGGAAATTTGCTACATACTATATAATCTAAAATATACTTGAAGCTGGTAGGTGTAATGTCTGAAGCAGTACATCAACAGCTCTCGTATCTTGCTTGACTTAACACAATAATTCCCTAACGTAGGCGGAAAAATAAACATGGCTCCTGTACCTGTCTCGTTACATACTTATTCACATCATATTTATACAGAGAGATTCCTTATTACTTTGCAATTGTAATTCTTCCAATTTAGAACATTTATATTACCGTAGATTATATATCTGCCTACACAGTTTTGTCTACACAAATTGTGTTGAGATTAACAAGTGAAAACTTGTACAATTAAGGGTTTCCTTTAATCAGATTGGATCCTCAGTTTTTCAGACAATCTTCAGTTTTTATATATTGAAAACAATTGACAAATTTTGTATTTTATATTGAGAAAAATGTCTAAAAGTACTTATTAGAATGTAGAACAATCGTTTTAATTCGCTTTTGTTATGAATTGAGACAAATAATGCAAAGGAAACTGTATAAAACGTAATATAGAAATAAAAATACATTTTAAACCGAAAAATGATGTCGCTATACAAACTGTGTTTGCTATTCTCGAACGACATAGAAGTGTGTGAAGACATGAATGCTGAAAAGATACACACTCAACAAACACATGCTATTATCGTGTACGAGAATTTAACCCTTTACGTTATACGAATGATGCTGGTGATTTTTTTGTAAAGTTGGTAGATAAATATACTTTAATGTTGTTGATATTTTTTGCCACGTGAGTGTATTTAAATTCTGTATCAAATATTGCACTCCAACATGAATATATATCGTATTATTTTTGTTTCTTTCTATAAAAAGAAATAAATGTGAACTAAAATGATATTTTTTTCTTTTAAAAGATGAGGATTCTGGAAGCCTATATTTATTTTAATTATTTTTGTTTCATAAATAGAATAAAATTGAAGTTAAACGAGTATTTATATCAATATGATATTGATAATACATAATTCAAACAATTCACGAATAACCCGAATAGAAGCAATTCAAAATGCCCTACTAACATCTTCAACAAAAGGGCATCGATTTAAATCACTAATATTCACAAAAGCTTCATCGAATCTATAGGTGCTGGTGACCCAGATGCATCTTAGTACAATTCAAATTCGACGCATTACTGCACCTCACCTCGAGTTATACTCTGTTCGGCAACAATGGCTACGAACACCGTTGTATGCACAGCACGAACCGACGCTCTTAAACAGTGGGCGCCGAGCTTTCGAGGCGTCGATTCATATTTCCTTTTACTTCACAACGTTGGGTTAAATCTATAAAGAAGTTTTATTATGGTGAGGTGAAGAAAGGGTTAGTTACGATAGTGAATCGGGGTTTATTCTGTGGGAGTATGGTGGATCATATATTTTGGGGTGGGTAAATATTTGTAGGAGTAAATCTTACGGTTTATACAGTATATATATTTGTGGGTTTTGGCTAACATACCGGGCTTAACATTTTAATTTTACTATACTTATAAAAAAATTATCTCTAAAATAAATAAATAAATTTTAATTTATTTATTTTAATCAAACCCATTAAATGAATAATTCAATTTTTTAAATATAAATAATAATTTATGTATAAATATTTATAAAAATATTCAATTATATTATTAATATATTTATGTCAAATTCAGGATAGATAATTAATATAATTAAATTAATGATTTTAAATTTTAAGTTTAAATTTAGATAAAAATATTGTCATTAATGTCAATTATTCATATTTTATGCCAAAGATTATCGTGTTAAAATTTCAATTTATTTAAATTTTGAACATTTTTGCAATAAACAAATTGGAATTATAACCAAATATTGCAACATTTTAAAGAAAATGAAAAGAATAGGGAAGTATATTTTCATATTAGAAAATTTATATTGTAAGTAAAATGCAAATTCACAAAAGAAAACATAAAATAAAAATAATCGAAAGAACATGAATATAAACACGATAAAATTGCAAATAAAACAATACAAAGAAAATTTTATGAATATTATTTTAAAATTCATACGTGCAGATTTAAAATAAATATTATTGCAACTGTTAAAGGAAAATATAAAAAAGAAATCTATATAAAATGACGTTATTTCTTGTGGATTATTCGTATGCGAAACATACCTACGATTGGAAAAATATTTTCTCTTCCAATGAAACGAATATTGTGATGAATGTATTTCTGTACGTCGCGTAGTACGTGAAATATGATACACAACGTAAATATGTTACATTTTGTGCGGTTCGTGGTACATATTGTGTTTATTTTACGTTTTAAACCATGTTACCGGTAACCATGGTTACAGTAGCCGTTTTCTACTCAGTACAAAATTGTGTTTTCTTTTACACTATATATCCTTTATAATTTTAATTGAGTTTCCCTATTTGGTTTCTCTCTACTAAAACACTTTATTTCATTTCACTAATTTAATATTAACATCTCTTTCGAAATAACTACATAAAACACAAAACATCGAAATGGAATTGTGTAGTTTCTAATCTATAATGACATGTATCAACAAGTATTTAATATAATATTTAGCAATAAGAACAAACACAGGTAGAATTGTAGAAGTAAAAAACAAGCTACACAAATTATATTTTACAAAACATCGAAATAAAATAGTGTAGTTTCAGCTGAAATAATCTATAATGACATGTATCAACAAGTATTTTATATAATATTTAGCAATAAAAACAAACACAGGTCGAATTATGTAAGTAAAAATTAAGCTACACAAACTATATTTTACAAAACTTCTAAACAAACACAGGTCGAATTTTGGAAGTAAAAATTAAGCTACACGAATTTTATTTTACAAAGCTTCTAAATGGAATAGTGTAGTTTAAACTGAAATATTAAAAATAATCTATAGTGACATGTACTAACAAGTGTTTAGCATAATTTTTAGTGATAAACATAAACTAAGACAGGCAGAATTTTGAAAGTAAGATACACAAACCATATTTTACAAAACTTCTAAATGAAATAGTGTAGTGTAAACTGAAATAATCAATAGTGACATGTATCAACAAGTATTTAATATAATATTTAGCAATAAACACAATTACAGGTCGAATTATGGAAGTAAAAATTAAGCTACACAAATTATATTTTACAAAACTTCTAAATGGAATAGTGTAGTTTAAACTGAAATATTGAAAATAATCTATAGTGACAAGTACTAACAAGTGCTTAGTATAATATTTAGTGCTAAACATAAAGACAGGTAGAATTATGAAAGTAAGAAATAAGCTACACAAACTATATCCTACAAAACACAATATGTAATCATCACAGAATAACAGTAGACGTCTAACTTTATCTGCAATGTATAAAGTTCTAGGGACAAAACTAAATAATTTATAGGTAATTAAGTGGAACGCAGACGACACAGTAACAACGAACATACCACAGTGTTCTCTGTGTAGTTCCAAGTCGGTTTGGAACAGTTCTGAGAGAACGAGCGATTTCTGATGACACTTGGTCCCATTCATAATTCAGTGCGTTACCATCTTACTACATTCAAATTGTGAATGTTCAACAGTATAACTAGACTTTCGTTCATGGCTTTACATACGGAAACAGAAATAAATTAGAACTGCAATTTACTGTGACGTTGTCACTGTGTTTCTACACTGTTTCCAAAACTTTGTTTTAATGCAATACAAAGGTGTATCATTCTCAGTTCACTAATAAATTATTGCTATTTTACTCATTGTTCAAATTGGTATTAATTTTATATTTACATCTTACAAAGTTTTAACTCAATAACTGATTATATCTTTTGGCTCTGCAAATATTGTGTTTGGTCTTTTAAACAGTAAATACCACAATATTGTGGTAATAAACCAAAATTAATTTAATTCATTTTCAATAAACATAAAATGAAATCCAACAGTTTATTGGTGTTTGTTGAAAAATTATTAAATTTTTAAGGTGAACCAAAACAAAATAAGAAATAAGCCAACTATTTACAACAACATTAAAAATGCCATAAAAAGTGAAACATAAACAGAGCTACTATAATACAATATTAAATAAGATTTCAAGAAAAGGAAAAAGTTATAACTAAACTATAAAACCATTATTGATGCCGAGTAGATTAAAAAATTGTTTATGTGTTTCGGGGAGTATCGTCTGGTTGGTAGCCATTAAATCAATTTATAAATGTTCTCTACAATAAATTCTCTTGCTTAAATATTTATTTAAGACTGAAACGTGCAGAAAACTTATCGGTAGACTGAGACTATATATTTCATCAGTAGCGGAGTAGGTAATGTTTTTCTTTTCTTGGAAAACTAATAGGAACTTATTTATATTTTCAAAGGAATATACTTTTATTTCGAAGGGTTGACAATGACTTGGAAATGATTAGAAAATATAAATTCAACGGCCTTGGCAGCTAGCAATACTACAAAAAGTAAGAACAGATGTGTACCAGCCGACTTAGATCTAAATTATTAATACATTCCACTCGTTTCCATACTTTTTCACGGAAAATGTCTTTTCGTCTTCTTTGGAACATTTTGCACGTAAATCTAATATTGCATCTGAAGGCCTAGATTTCCTTAGCACCGTGTTCAATTTTAGCCAAGTTGCCAACTTGAACTACCTACTTCCGGACGACCAACCGTCACTGGCCTCACGAAGTTTGGCAACATTGCTACACACACATATTAGATTTGAACAGTTGAAACGAGAAAATGGTAGAAAAGTCGATGAAGCCCGGAATACTACGTGAGTTATTATTTACGGAATAGTTTAAAAGAACTTTTCTTAATATCGCTTAAAGATAAACACACAAATGTTAATTTTGTGATTGTGTTCCCAAATTATTTATACAAGGGTTAAAATAATCTACAAGAGATATGTTAAATACAATCGGAACCGGTGAATTCATTGTCGAAATACTGAACCCTCCGGCAGACTCGTAGCGTCCAGCTGTGGTTTTGAACTCTCGATGTTCTCACCTAGTGCGTCGCGACCTTTCATCGCCGGGATCGATACACGGCACCCGCGACCACCAACGACTGGCGTCGGCAAAGCATACTAGATCCAGCCACCGTGGCCAGCAACGGAATTCGACTGACCCAGATCGCGTTCACACCGGTCAACAATTAGGGACAATTGCGGTAGAAAACAGGAAAATATGGAGTAGGAAAAGTTTTTATTGGAGAATCTATTTTCTTTTTTCTTGTAAACTTTACGAACTTCCTTGGAATCTATATCGATTATTTCAAATGTCTTCTTTTTGAATCCCATAGTTTAACCCTTTAAATTCGATAGTAGATGGTTATCAGATAGTGTCATGCGGAAGGAAATGACAAGTTTAGATAATTACTAGATTTTCCGGAGTAGACTCAGCAGGGAATCAAAATGTTTCAGATAAAAAAGAAACTATACTAAAATTGTATCGTTTAAGACCGTAATTAATTCGAACGAAATTACCACAACAAAACTAAACACAAATCGAGTAATTTTACGTATCAAGTCAGTAACAATATCAAACGAAATTCAAGTAACAATTGAATGAAATGTACGACGTACCCTTGTACCCATTACAGTAGACCAAACAACTATTCAACCAAAATGCCCATTGGATATTGAAACATATTGTTCAAATAACAACGTGAACAACTGTAAATTATTCCCACCTTTTGCGGTCATAACGTAACACTATGCGGTCAGTGTGTTTGTTAAACCCTGACCGGTGTTAAGTCCTTAACAGCTCTACGCTTGGTCAATGTATATTGGCGCAATATAGGCATATGTGCGTCTTTTACAGTAGCTAAATTACCTCTTTTCCGTAATTTACCGTCGAGAAAATGTGTGGGCTTTTGGGAGAATTGAAATGCGCGAACTGAAAGCAAATATTGGTACCATGGGTTCTTGAAATTTTAATCGGGAGAAATGGATAGTGAAAATGTGAGTTTATTGTTGAAATTTTACCCTTTACGTGTGCTATGGAATTTTTATTTTATTTATTATTTAATTGAATATAAACTTGTTTCATGTCTAACCGCAAATATCAAAAATACATTTCCAATTTCAAATTCTTTAATAAGATCTAAATTTAAATTATTTTTAATTAAATAACTTGTACACATTTATTTCCTTTTGGTAGTAAAAAAGAACTGCGAAAAGTTTAAAGTTACAAAAGATACTCAAACCAAACGATGAAGGATTCCAGATTAGGAAAAAAGACATTCTAAGTTGGCGGTGCATGAAATGAACATGTCGTAACATGTAGGTAAAACATGTTTTTAAATACAAACATCTGTAATACATTTTTTCTTATACTGCGTATATTTATTTAACAAAATTTTTAGTATATATTCAGTCGTAATAATATATTATAATTTTCCGCATCGATAAATTAATTAAACAATACATTATTTCCATAATTAAAACGAAATGAATAATCATAATGTATTATTTAAAAAAAAAAAAATGTATGAATTTAAACCATTGAAATTCTAATTGTAATTCAAATGATTTATATTTTAATTAAAAAACATAATTTTACGGATTAAACTTTAATTATTACTTAGGTTTTATGGCGTATTCAACTTAATTAAATTTTACGATCTAAATTTTATGATAAATTGACTGACGCCAACTTAGATTTTAATCATTTTAAATTATATTCAAATATTTGTAGAATCATGTCAGTTTTTAAATGTTTCAGTTCGATATTTTTATAGTTATTGATGTTAATAAATTTCAGCAATTTTTCAGCAAACTTTACNTTTTTTTTTTTTATAAAACGCTCATTCGATTTTATAACAATTTTGAACACAATAAATTTTGTAAAAAATATTAAAACACACTTATCATTTTAAGTTTTCTGAATTTTAAATTCTGATTAGAATCTGAATAAGTTTGGAATTTCTAATTTGATTTAAAACATATGAGATTAAATGCATTAGACATAAAAAATATTTAGAAGTTCATCTCTGAACAATTCTCCAAGCACCAGTTTCGACTGTACAACTAGGGGGATGTCTCCAAACGCCAAGTACTAAACGCCGGAATAGGAAACCTCGTCCCGGAAATTGGACGGATCCAAGCTAGCTGTGGCGCCGTGCTAGTTCCGGTTGCTCGCATACCACTAACCATTTTATATACTACTCAACGCACGCGTAAAAATAATTTAACATATTTTTTTCAAACATATTGTTTAATTAAATATGTATTTCTTTCAAAAACGAATACAAAACGAATACGCATTTCTCTAGTTAATTAACACGGTGTACTCTAAATAATTTGATGGCATATAAATATATCAAATGTAAATTAATAATCTGTTTGATTATTTTCAGTTTTTGTTATTTTTATTTTATTTTATATACGTCAAATATAATGCATTTGAACTTTGTTATAATATTAATTGAATTTATTGAAAGTATTAATATAATAAATTAATATTTCGATGGAAAATTAAAATGTGTCAATCTTTATCGAAATGTTTCAAAAATCCGAAAATTTAAATTAATTTTCTCAAAAATGATAATTAAACATCTTGTTATAAGTTGAAAAGTGATTAATTATTTCAGCAAAATATGTAAAATATTGTTTCTTAAAAGTATTTTCAATGAAGAAAATATAATAAATAGACAATTAAAAATAATTCTAGAAATAAGAAAAGTAAGAACAATAATTATAATATAGTTTATAATAAAAATAGTGTGTAAAGAAACCTAAGAAAATAAAAGTATTTAACACAAACGAAATTTTCTGTGTTGTATGCTTATATTTAGTATGAAATGCGAAAAGGGCTTCTTCATTCGCGCTCTTAAAGGGTTGTGGTAAGTACTCATTATTATAATAGCTGAACGTGCAGGTGTGATAATGAACTTTTCTACCAAAGCGTGTAACTTAAAGAAGAAAAACAGAATATTTTGCGCTTTTTAGTGATTTATTTTAAAGACGAACGTACAGTTGTTTCATGAATTTTACTTGTATAATTATAATTATACGTATCTCGATGACATTATTTCTATGTTAAGATGTTGTTTTATTATATTTAATAAATTGTTGTTGTTTTATTAAGACAATGACGTTG
>CM008240.1:1895577-1913418 GCA_002278615.1 Pogonus chalceus | reverse complement strand
AACTTACCTTGGAAAATATAACCGAACAATTTCACCAGGTTCGCCTTGCATTAAATATGTACAACTAGTATGAGGCGGATACCAATGTGCAACAGACAAAAAGATTCCTTCAGAACGCGCTTCAGATGCTCGAAGATCTCGTGACGTAAGTAACCAGTCACAAGTACCATTTCTACTACCTGCAGTATCTACATGCCCTGGCCAGTTTCCAACATTAAAATGGAAACCGGTGTTAAGAAGAGGACCTTTAACAATAAAACATAATTGGTGACAAATAAAATTGGTCCGCAATTTAAGAAATGATATGATTACAATATCAGTTGAAATCTAAAAGTAATTTGAGTTTAAATGTCAGCATTACGTTAACGAAGTGATCAAGTCGGATGTGAAGGAAACATAGACGTCTGTAAACGAAAGTCGAGAACGTCTCATAATAACGAAGTTTACTTTTTCTATTGGTCCGTACATTCGAAAGAGCGCAGATATTAAAAAAGTGTCAGAAAATTTTCACTGTAATATTTCATTCTTCGTACATTAGATGGAAGATATGCAAATTCAACTTAATGATGTTACAACGTTGAGAACGTACATAACGTAATTCAGACAACTGACATTCTACTCGACTCGCGGAAAATAAACATTTGAAGCGCAAGAAAACACCGGGAAAAACTTAATGTGCTGTAGACTTTTCTCTACCAACTTTAATTCTCTAATGTATTATAAGACAGAGATGGCAGGTTTGTGTTTTAATTTCTTGTATGGCCACCAAGCGAACCGGAGTGGAAGTCAAATGTTTTAACAAGGACCAACGAAGATTTTATTAAAATATTAAAAATGTGGACGTGAAAAATGTTACAAAAAGGAACGTTTGTTTAAATATGTTAAATATTTTAACGTTGTTATACTTTCTGCACTTTTTTTTTCTATAATTGTCTTTCATTTATATCAAACTTTTTTTTTAACTTATAATAATATTTTAAATTGTACGCAGTAAACATATTTTATCAAAATTTTTATTCTATTCAAAATATCGAAAAGTTATTAATAATTATTGAATAAATTATTAATTCATATGAAATTACAAAAAAATATATAAAATATTTTTAAAATATATGAATATTTTATTATATTTATTGAAATAAAATAAATTTATTATTAACAAATGAATATATAAATATTAATTGTTTATTAAAACACCGTAAAATAAAATTGCTTTTATTAAAATGATTAATATTTATACATATTTTTGAAATAATTTGTGTCTTACCTGCAGGAGAAGAGACAAATTCAACGAAAAGATCTTGCGAAGTGCCAATTATTGAGTATGGGAATTTGCCCATACCGCAAAATGTTCCAATAACTGCACTTTTTTCGTCTTTTCCGTCGTAGATTCGGATATAATCGTATGGGCAATGTTCTTCGCCTGGAATCAATCAAGCTTTCAATTTTGTTGGTCTATCTTTCGATTTAATTTGATTATAAACTTAAAAAGTATATTTTATCTTTGAATAATTGATTTATTTGTATTTTTCCAAAATGTTTTGAGTCTGTTCATTAATTAAAAATCATTTTCAAACTTATATTTAAGATGATAAAGAAACATATTTGAAATAATTTGTTTTAAGTCTGTTTATTTTATTGACAAATGAAATAAATAATATTTTCTTAGGTATAAAGCAAAATAACTGAAAAATAGAAAATTGGTTTAAATTAAAGATTGTTTTTTTAATTACTTTGTATATTAAAGTTAGTAATATATTCGGTAGTCGCGATTATAATCCTACAAAGCCGAATATATATTGCTCATAAGTTGTTTATGAAAGCTCAAGCGATAATATATCCATCCAATTTCAAAGGTAAACTGAATTGTTTTTAAGTCAACTATTTATTTAGTTATTTAGTAATTTAGTCATAAAGCAAAGAAACCAAACAAGTTATCCTCATTTTTAATTTTCTCCAAATGGAAAGTGACTTTTCGTAAATTGGTGTATTCTGTTTGAAAAAAGATTGGTTTGTTGCTGTATAAGAGTTAAAATAAGGGATTTAAGGTTGAATATTTCGATGGTAATATTGACAAAGTTGATTTCTCCCCCGACAATTGGATATTTAGATTTCTCATGTGTAATGGGCGTATTGCTTGGGGTAACTATGTCGCTCTCAGTTCACTAATTGCCCGGTACGCGGAACAGTAAAGCACGGACGTTTACAGAACGCCATTTAAACATACATACAACGAAAAAAAAACCCTCATTAGGATTTCCTATGTCAACTTATAAATTATTCAAAAACGTTGGCTTACATTTAAATTACACCAAAAGAAAAATAGAGTTATTGTCGAACGGCAGTATACTGGCAACGTTTAATTGAAAGTCAGGGTTTTTGTGCATGGCTTTTATTTTTAGTTAACTATGTTTTTCAAGTATACGATGCTGTATTGTTTTCGTTTTATTTTAATCAGTTTGTTGAGTGTTGAATATTTTATTCATTCAAACAGATTGCTGCTTGTACGCTTCTAATGAATTGCTTTTGAGATATTTTTATTGTCAGTGTATACAATACACCGACTATAAAATTAAATACTCAGGCCATTATTAAAAACAAATACTTGAACTCTAGATGTATTTACGCTAAAACATATAGGTATATTTATCCAGAATATAGAACAAACTAATTTTCTTATTATTAAAATAAATCTTCTAATGAAAGTTAAAGATAAAAACATGAAACTTCTGTAGCAAAGGTATGTCTAAGATGGATGTAACGAAAAAGCAACATGAAAGAGATAAAGAGTAAGTTTCAACATTGCTAATAATTTCTGAAAGTAAAATGTAGATAATTGAGTTATAAATAAAAAAAATATCAAAACGAATTAAGAAAGAAAATCCTTTTATTAATTCTTAACTCAATCCGATCGCCTTGAAAAGTTTAAAACATTAATTAAACGCAAGATGCAAGAAAATTTACTTAAGTTACAGAGCAATGTGTTAAAACAAACGTCCCGTACTTCGAAAATGCCACCCACACACCTTCATGTTGCTTCCATACCGCCTCTAGCATGCTGGCCAATTTACCGTTGGTGGTGGCCATTTATATCATTCATGTGCAGATGTTAGGTGGTGAATACGAGATCATAGATTTTCTCTACAATATTTTATAGAATTGCGATTTTAAAATTGAACTCGTAAATTTATTAGATGATAGTTAAAATATTTGAAGTAAACTTGGTTTAATTAGTTTTCAAATTATTCAACCCTTCATATTTTGTATTGTAAGTTTAGAAACGTTTATCATGATTTTAATATCAGGATGACCGAGCTTCACTCAAGATTATAGTAAGCAAATTAAAAAATATGTGTTTTTTTCTAATTTTAGTCTAAGACTGTGAACAGACACAAGTTAGCGTTTGTATTTATATGACGATTGGTAATGCGCGCTAGAACTGTTTGCTTATATACTCCTGGAGTCATTTGGGCTCACCTTACTAAGTTTTTATATTTATACCAAAGCTCCCTGCACTACATACGTATTCTAAAAAAGAACCAATGAAAAAAAAGTATAACAATATAGGCTTTTCCAAATTACTGCACGACTATATAAGCAATAAGCCTTGCGCATATAAATACAAACGCTAATTTGAGTCTGCTCATAGTTTTAAGCTACAATCAATAAGAAATGTAATAAAATGAGAAAATTATTATTAAAATCTATAAAAAAACATATAATGCATGTAATTTTGAGACAAAACATCGCTTTGAATCGTAGTTTTTTGTGTATTGATCATTTTGTATTTAGACATATCTTTCTTGCAATATTTTACAATTGTATATGAAAGGTTAAATACATAGTTGAAGGTGCGCCCGTTTTTCATAAGCTGAAAAGTCTGCAATGTTTTTTTCGAATTATTTTATTACTAATTATAGTATATATTTTGATCGATATATCTTGTTATAATTTGTGGTTAAAATTAATCAATCAGAATATGATTTTTATTGATAGATTCCATAAGTATATTTACCATAATATGATAAATATTGCCTTTTTGGGAAAGCTATAAAATATATAGTATTGCTTGTTANTAGATTCCGTAACTTACTTTAACTTGATAAATACTTATTGCCTTTTTGAAAAAGCTATTTATTTGATTAATATATAGGGTAAGTAGATTTGAAAAAGAAAAACTCTAGATGTTATAAAATCTATGAAATCATATTACAGATCCATAACAAAATATGAGAAATTCGCACATCGTCGACACGGAATCACAGAGGGCTATTAAAGCCGTGAAACAAACGCGAAATGTTAGTCGAAACGTCACGCTATACTCCATGGTAACGCGATTCACGATATTAAAATCGTAAATATACTTGATGAATAATGATGTTGTGATGTTGGTGTTGTTCTTTGAACATTATAATGCCTACGTTTGTTTTCCACGGAGGTGGATATTAAGATATTTAAATTTATGTACTACTGATGTTTTGGACTTTGTGGCTTGCTTTGTTTATTTATTTATTTATGTTGCTTTTGTTTTTTTAAGCAAATTTTACAGTTATTTCAAATAATTATGCTTTTATATTTATGTTTCTTTAACTAATTATTATTTAGTTACCAAGAAACCTTTCAAATTTATTTTGTTATAATAACAAAGAGTTCAAAAAAATATTTCGAAATGAATTTACTCTATTTTTGCAAGTAATTTTATTCAATTTTGATTAAATTTCGAAATGAAATTTACATAAAAATACGATTCGAATAAATTTTTATCCTATTTGATTCTGTGAAATTGAATTTTGTACGTTAATTTAACATGGCTCTAATGACAAAATAAAAAAAAAAATCTACAATTGTTCTTATATTTCAGATTTCGGACGAAAATATAAAAGAAATAAAAAATATTTTTTTTATGAATTG
Organism: Pogonus chalceus; assembly: GCA_002278615.1. Taxonomy (NCBI): domain Eukaryota; kingdom Metazoa; phylum Arthropoda; class Insecta; order Coleoptera; family Carabidae; genus Pogonus; species Pogonus chalceus. The sequence continues at coordinate 1,908,507 of CM008240.1, read as the reverse complement.
AATTCTATTCCTACTGGAATTATTGTTTGTTATTATTTTGTGGTTATAAAGTAATTAAAATTTTTTTTTTTTCAATTATTATTATGATTGACTGCATTGATATAATTATTTAATAAAACATGTAAATAATTTGGTTTTCAAATCAAAATTATATTAATTTAATTAATTTTTATACCTACAAAGTTAAAGAGACCGCAGATAAAACATGTTGGGAAAATAACAAAAGATATTTCCGGGATATAATTGTATTTTTTGTGAAATGAAAATAATAATTTCATTATTTTTATCTTTATGATTACCTAAATTACTTTGTGAAGCTTTGTTTTTGATTAAATGATTTATATTTTATTTTATTTTTTATTAAAATATTTGTATTTATAAAATTGTTTTTTATTAAGCTGTTTGGTTTAACTTTTTTTGTAGAATGATTTCTTAATAGTTATTTAATTAATTTTATAAACAAAAGTTTAAGAATTCATTTTTATAAGGAAAATTATAAATTGCAACAATAAAATAGATTTGTGAATAATGTAACGAAAAAGCGACATGAAAGAGAAAGAGAGAGCCAAAGAAAAAGACATGTCACTTTTAAATAGCTTTTCAGCAATCGCAAGAAATGTTAAATTTGTGACAAATATATGTTTTAATTATATTTTTATCCTTAAATTGTTCAATATCAATAATTTTCTAATAAATTTAACATTAAATAGAATTATGTTTATTTATTTCCTCCATATTTCATATTCTAGACGCAGAGAAAAAATAAAAAGAAAAGAAATAGCACAATACATGACACCTATCGTAAATATTTAATAGCCAATAACAGTTCGCCCTCATGTGTTCCTATAGCAACCATCCCTGAATGAAACACATGTTCTCTGTTTATATCTCCTACCCCCTTATTTCCGCAACATCTATCTTTTGTGCGGGTTAATGATAATGACATGATGAAAAATTCAGCAGTCTTGCCACAAACAAACGTTGCTTGATTAGTGAAGGACCCGGAATCGTTGACATAAAACGAACTAAATTCGGATTAACTTTTTTTTCATTCATTTAAGATGTATAGAAATATATTTTTTCGTTTAATATACATGATGAATTTATATTTCAAATGTTCTCAGTATTATTTGGTTGATTTGAAAATTTAATGAAATATAAATAAATAAAACTACCTAGAAAACATCCTTACCTGATGATATCGGTCTCATAGGACATGTCATAATATTCTCACATCTCTGGCCATCAATATTAAATTCCTCGTTTTCAATATATAATTTAATGAACGGTAACCTCGTATTTAAATAATATCTGCAATGGAGATTACGTGGATAAACTCCTGGATAAGCAGGTGATTGTACGTAGCAAGTCTGAAGTCGACAATCCCGAAAAACTCGTTCGCAGTACGACCTAGGGACAATAGATGGCTCTTAAGTTGTGGAGGGGATAACGATAAAACACGTACGAACAAATTAGTTTGTATATAAACTCGGAGATAATATCACCAAAATAAATAAATATTACGATAAATTATAACTGTAAAGTTTAAAATTAGGTTAATAGTTGTACCAAAACAAATTGAATACAATTTAATGTTCTTGTTATAATTGTAATTTATAACCAAAAACTTTGTTGAACAAAACATTAGTACATGAAACGACATTTCAGACTTTTTCGCATTGTTACTACTAGCATAAAACTAATTCAACAAAGTTAGTAATTACTACTTTAACAAGTTGATATTGTATTTGCCACATCAGAGCATATACTACTTATGAATGCAACTTTAGAACTTGCGGTTATGTTTGAGTTTTTGAGCGAAACTTAACCGCAAAGTGTGTTAAAAGCCAGCATGGAATCTAATAATATTTTCAAACGTGCATTTGGTGTTTTAAAATTAAATATCTTACGCTGATCCCGGTACAACTTCGCCTCTTCGGTTTGGGTACAGTTCGGGATGCTGGCCGTATCGTAGATAGACCTCCAATTGTTGTTCGGCTCTAGTATCAAAACTGAAATATGTTTGATCGGTAAAATTATCCGAATGAAACAGAACTTTTACGAAACTCGTTTCTGAGATGAAGGTTTGAGGTTGTTCACTTTCACCGCAGAACATTCCCGGTTCTTTGCGGTTTGAAACGTCTGTTTTTGCGTTCCCGTCTACAATCTGGAACAAGGACAATACATCAATTTCATCTAATTACTTCCCAAAATACGTGCCTTTCATAGTTCTATTATTTTTATTTAACTTACAAAAGTATAACTTAATTATTTTATTAAAACTAACAATAAGTATGCTTTCGAAATAATACTTATATTTTATTGTTCAAATAAAAACAACAGGATTTATAAGTAAAAACATATTAAAAATAGATTTGTTTTGATTTATTTTTATTCATAATTTACATGTATATCTTTGATCAAGTACTTCCCTCAAAAAAGTAAGTTATCAACTGTTACATTTCGTGGTGTCTGTAAAAATGTAATTGGAATATAATTGAAGACAGAAATACATGCAATAAACTCGTTACACAAAACTTTCAAGTGTTTTATTTACAATGTGCACTGGCTCAAAGTAAAACTCGTACTATAAATATTTATGTAAATTGAGATATTCTACAGTCTTAGGATAATTCATAGCCTTATTTCTTATTAACGATTATATATTTATTTTTAAAAAATTATGTTATTTTCAATAGTTAAAATTCTTGTTAACTATTATTTACTAAATTTTAGCCTTTTGGTTTTGTTAACTTAAATAATATAAGATTTTTTTTAGTTACTCGACCATTAAAGTAGGTTTTCTAAATATTCTTTAGCTATCTTTGTCAGTTTTGATGCAGTAACTTTTCGGACAAAAACAACTTCTACCACGACTTAAAAATATTTTTAGAGACCTTGTTTTGTCTATTTACTTTCTTTATAAAGAGATCTACAGTCAACTGTTTTCAATAAATATATTATTTTAATAACAAGTTCGAATTTCATTTTGATCTATGCGGTATTAACATAGTCAAAATCAAATCAAAACGTCAAAAAAATTCAATAATCCTGAAGAAAATATAACGAAGCGGACGTTGAATTTCACAAATGTAAAAATTTCTTTCAGCATCTTGTGGTCTGACTTACATTGCGTGTATTGTGGGTTTAAATTACTTGGCATACACGGAATTCGCGTCTAATGAAGCGTGTCTTAAGGTAGGCGGAAACAAGGGGGCTTGGAACAGGAAGTTACCGAGGGAAAAGAAGAGAACATAATAGAGAAGTGTGGCTAATAAACGTACAAAAAGGGGCGATAGGAATTCGAGGTGAAGTGATGAAAGAAAATGAAAATAGAAACGTACTGATGTGCAACAAAAATAAAATTATCCATAAAGAGAAATAATGAAACAAAATATGTAACTAATTTCAAACAAATTCGCAAATCATATTTCATACAGGTTAAACTAAGAGTTAGTTGTTAATTAACATGAAAAATTAATCATGTCTGGTACAAGAAGTTATATTTCATTGCTTTATTTGAATTAAATATGAAATGAAGCGTGGTACACTGTTAAAATTTCGTAGTTTCGTCGGATTGTTATATTGTATTTGCTTGTTTTGGTTTCATGTAACAAATCTAATGTAATATAAACAGTACATTACAATTTAGTGTTAAATACATATGAATAACGCATTTGAAATTAAATTTCTCGCACATATCAAGCTTATGTATGCATTCAATTCATTAGCTGGACATCATGGAATTAATGTTATCTAATTCAAACTCATTTTTCAAACTATATTCTATATATTATTCTACTGAAATGTAACATTCTAACAGTCTCATAGCCTCAACCTCAGATAATTAAAATATATTATATTTTTACAATATTATTTATTAGAATTTACATTGTAAATTACTGAGAAGGCAAATTATATTTAAATTACTTAGATAAACTGAAGTTTAACTATGTACGTTTAATGTTTTGTTTAATAGATTTAACAATATCTGATTTTCAATATTGTAACTAATTTTTGGAATAAATAAAATATTGTTCGATAAATGAAATACTTGTCTTAAAAACTTCTTAAAGTTAGTTTCTTATTTAGAAATATCGATTTAAGATTGAATTAAAGATCGATTTGAAGAAAAATTGTCCTTTGTTTTTAATATTTTTACTTAAAAAAGAAATGATCATTTTTGAAGTAATTTATTCTTATAGAATCTAAGAATTAGAAATTTGAAGTAAAACTATTTAAATTCGATAAATAAAAAAGAATTATCAGAAAGACTGAATTAAAAACTGATTATAAGAAAAATTTCTTGATAAGAAACTGATAATTCTTCAAAAATTTTAATTGAGATCATTTAACAATTTGTTATTTAAGAGATTTGATCTCAAAATATGTTAAACACTTAGAAATAAAAGGAAATGTATTGAACTATTGTATATTCTGAAATAAATTTATTGAATTTGTTTATAAAAAAAGTTTTTGAAAATAATTGAAGTTAAAAAGTCTGTTTAAATAATGAAACTTTTTTGAATTTTCCAACATATGTCTGAACAAAAATATTTGTATTTTTCATAAAAAAACATCGAATTGCAATGTTGGTATGATGTAAATGGGAAGAGAAGAGAAACAGCACGTCAAGCAACATGTCTCGTTCGCGTTTCTCAAACGAAATCAAGAATTCATGAGGACTAATAATATAGCTTTCTGTTCGGGGTTTATAAAAGCATCATCCGTTTTACAAATATATTTACGTAATGTTGGTATCCAATAAAAGAACTTTCACAACCAAAAGAATTTCTTCAGTTACCAACCATCGCGGAATATTTTCTATCTCTTTTTTATGTTTTTTTTTTTTCTTTTATTTTTGTTGCATGTTTACAACTTGCTATGAGGGTAATTGTAAATTTAATAGTAAGATTAATTATTGCAAAAATTGTATATAAATCGTGTAGTAACAAATTAGAAGAAATAATAATTAAATAATATTGTAATTCATTTAGAAATAATAATATTTTAACCTTAAAATAGTTTTATTCAAATGAAATTCCAGACCATGTTCTAAAAATGTAGAAAGTTTCCTCTTAAAACAGCATTTCTGTGTGTAATAAAACTCTTTTCCTAATTCATTAAAATTACTCAAGAATATTTGGAAGAATTGTAAAAGTTTTTCAAAAGCAATAAATTAAAACTAATAGTGAATAGTTCCAAGTAACTAAAACTAAAACTAGAAGTTTTTGTGAGCATATATTCAAACATCCAGTTGAGCAGGATAATCATTAGTGGTCAACTTTTTATTATAACACACATATAACCTTGCGGTGAGTAAGTATAAAGTTTAGTGAGGCCAAGCGAACAAAAACACCTCATGACTGTATCTTTATGAGGCAAAAACGATAGCCATTGAGAACAAGTCCCTTACACATTTAGTTTAACAACTCTTCGTAATGGTCTAATAAAATTTCATGAAAAAACAATTTCAGTTTAGGTAAATCTTCACTTTGCATTGTACTTTAGTTTAATTAATTTTTAATCAATACTTAACCATTCATTCTTGTCATTAATACATTATAAATTTGAATATAAAATTAATAACAATTAAGAATTTATATATAAATTTATTTATCTTGACATATTTCATATTTTTTTCTTCTACATGATTATACTAGATTTATCCTATAAATAAAATTCTTTTATATATATATATATATGAAACTGAACTGGGCTAGAGAAGGAAATAAAATTGATGGAGAATATTTAAACAATCTGCGCTTCGCCGACAATGTCGTATTATTTGCGTCAAATGCTAATAAGCTGCAAAAATGCTTCTGAGAGTAAGAAGGCTGGTCTCTCAATAAATTATCCAAAAAATTCTATTCTTACAAATGGCGCAAATATATCATTATTTCTAGATGGAGAACAACTAACTTATGCAACGGAAGTCAGCTACTTAGGCCAACTGATCTCCTTTAGAGACAGGGGGCTCCTCGAAGCAGAAAGAAGAATTTCTGGCGGCTGGAGGAACTACTGGTCTTTGTCGAAAATCTTTAAAGGAAATTTCTCCAGACAAATAAAAGCAAAGATCTTGGACTTATGCATAGTCCAAACGCTGACCTATGGTGCTCAAACCTGGGCACCAACGCTTAAATTAAAGAAAAAATTGGAGATAAACCAAAGGAAAATGGAACGTTTCATGCTGAGTGTTTCCCGACTGGACACAATAAGAAATATAAACTTAAGAGAAAGAACGGGTATATCGGATATATACTCAAAATGCAAAAGCCTGAAATGGAAATGGGTAGGATATGTGGCACGTTTCCAGGATAACAGATGGACAAAAAGAGTGACTGATTGGGTAACTATGGATCGCAAAAGAAATCAAGGGCGGCAAAGAAGAAAATGGAGAGATTAATTGGTATCTCATTCCAAAACCAACTGGCCGCAGCTTGCACAGTCTAAAGATCTATGTAGGAGCAAAGAGGAGGCTATCACCCATTAGGGATATTCAAAGTTTTTAAACAAAAAATTGGAGATTTCGAAATAAAATATAAGATAAAGATTATTTAAAGAATTTAATTTGTAATAATAATTATCACCTGTATTATTTTTAAACATCTGCAGTTATTTCTTTATTCAAAAATTTTCCTATTTCTCAAATAATAAATAAATAAATATTTACTTAAGTTCAAAAATACATTTTGCGGTTTATAAATATCTAAATTTAATTATTCATATTGATATATTTAGTAACGTTGAAATTAAAGAACAACAACCTAAAGAAGTGACTGTCAAAATGTTTTGTTAGTTTTGTTACTTTGAAATGAAATAAAATTTATCTTTGTTTTGTGTAGATGCAATTTATGAAAGTTGCTTAAACTAAAATTTATTGTGAAGTAGGTAGTTTTATGTGTAGTTTCACGAAACTTTGTGAAAATTATGGCATCAGCATATAATGACATTTGTTATAAAATTTACTGCAAACTTGTTAGGTTGATATGAGCCACGTAGGTATAAAAAGCTACAAGTTTATAAAAAGAATAAGAATTACTCTCTATTAAGAAAGTTCTTATAATATTATACATGTTACAATGTATATTACTAATTTTATGTGATATTTATTTTTAGAAAAATTTAATCTTACCTGTGACATTTATTTTACAGATCGTTTTTTTTTTGTATTTTTCTTTTATGTCATACAAAAAATATATAAAGGAAAATGTTTCAGCGTAAAAACTTTCTGCAAGATTTTATAATTAATATTTTAATATTTACTTTTGACGGTTTATAAGTAGATAAGTACAGTCACATTTTAGATAACATTTATTATTTATAATTAAAGCAAAATATATATTTTCGCTTGCATTTACTTTAGATGGAAAATTAATTAAATTATATTATATGCAACGTAAGCAGTTAGTCGTTAAAAATATTCTTAAAGAATTTAAAATAAAAATATGTAGATATTTTGAACTGAATTTATCTTATCTTTGATTTCGACAATTTGAATCAACTTAGATCGATACTTATTTGAAATTATAAATATATAGGTGCGAATTAAAATTAAGGGGGAGGGGTGCTATTTAAAATATTTTTAGACCCTTGTTTTAATATAAGAATGATTATTAACTTAAAGCGTAATGAATATATAATCTAAAAGTATAAAGTAAAAAAAAAAATTATTATATTGAATATTATTAACAGTATCGAGTACAAATAAGGGGTGCTGCAGTTTTGTAGTGCCTGTACATTATCCGCACGTAACCAATTTAAATTCTGAAAGATGATATATACTCAAAATATAAATCTATTGAATAGATATAAAAAAAAACAACTTATTAAACGATAAAATTTAAAATAGGGGGTGCTGTATTTCTACAGTTCCTAAGCACGAGCTATTAACAGTTGTAACTATTGATAAATAAATTTGGTTAAAACTTTAGAGATAAATAAGTATCTTTGGAAGGTTTTCAGGAGAAGAGAAAAGATCACGAGATTGTATTAAATAATTAAATTGTCACATGAATAAAATTAAAGTTTGTATTCTGTACAAAGATTTGCGGAATAATTTTAACAATTCATTGTTTTCAAAGTTTAAATAAAACGTTTTATAAATAAATCATTTATGTTCCAGGTAAGTAAATATAATGACCAGTGGATAAGTTATTCTAAAGAGTTTATCTAAATAAAGCAGATGTTTGGGTCTGCGCAAACATTAATAGAACGGTCAATAAAGCTGCTAAATATATTTACGGATATTTATTCTACAAATAAATGCCAGTCAAAAATAAAATAAAGTTATTCTAGTTGTAATGTAAATGTTATATTTGGTAAATATCGTCTAAATCTGTCATAAGATGTAAGTAAATACACCGAGTTCGTTCATTTTAGTTACACTAATATCCTTTATGTATATTTGCGAGTTTAATTAATATTATGTACACGTCAAAATCACTAAATACTACATTTGAAAATGTTGAGTTCTAGACATACATCTCCATTGAACATACACATGCATCAAAACATATATGTTGTTGTTTCTGGTTAACAATAGGTACAATTATGGAATGCAACATGATATACGTATAATATATGTAAATAATTGTTTTCCTGGAAATGTTTTATTAAAAAAAGTTGAGACTTATTGTTCAGCGGGAAAAAACTTTTAATTAAATTTTGTTATTTTGTGCTATTAAAACGTGTATACTTCTAAAATGAAAAAAGGAATAAGAAACAAATTTTACGAATAAATGTAACTCTTTAATGATGCTAAGCGTATTCTTCAATTTTTATATTTATACTAAGTATGTTATCTGGAATATATTAGGTAGGATTATAATTTGTATAATATCTAATCTAAAAATTGCTATATGCAGTCTCGGTAAAGTAACAATAATTAGATTATCTCCATTTTGTCAAATATAATATGGATTACTAATGAAGATGACTATTATATTAGCAAAGAATATATTTTAAATGAATGTACACCCCCTCTAATAATATTCATTTATGTATCTAGGGAGGAAAGTAATAGTTTAACCCTCATGATGTATTATGAGTCTTTTGATTTGAGGAATTAATGCATTTTGCTTTCGAGATGTATACAAAACTATCAGTTACAATTTATAAGTATTTTGAAATTTGATTCCATATAATTTGCAAATAGAAATCAAAAGGCTTAATTTATAATTTTGAAAATTTGTTAAAATTTATGGAAATAATATTGTTAAAATATAAATTAAATATAAAGACTTTTATTCAATATTAGTACAAATTCTATTTTACTGAGGGAATAAAGCACAAATTATTTCTCTACGGATTAAAGTTTATATATCAAAAGCTGGGTACATAAAGTTGGTTTTACACTCGGTTGTGAGAAAAGATATATTTTAAATTATTTATCTTGCTCAATTAATCATACAGTTATTATAACAAAAAAATTCTGACAAAAATATTAAATATTAATTTCATATCAGTTAATAAGTTAAAGTTAGAAAACTTTTAGTAAGTACTGAAGATAAACTAAAAAGAAATGCTCTTACTAGAATTTATTAAAATAATTATAATGGAATTATATGAAATATTCGAAAAAAATTAGAAATTCAAAAAGTTAAAGTCTGCTGAGGAAATCTCTTTTGTCAGCGGTCATTTCTTCTAGCATTTGGAAGCCAATCTAGATCTTAGTAAAATTATTTTTCTGTGTTATTTTTTGACTAAATTATTCTATTTTCCTTGAAAAATATATTGAAATGAAAGTTTTCTGATGGATTATTATATGTGGAGTACATTTAAAAACTAGTTTCCAGGATAGGCCTAAAATTATGATGGCAAGCTATATTCCAGGGATGGGTACATATACATTATTTGTCTGTTTGTTTGTCAATGCGAGGTTGAGGGAAACTCGTATGTTAAAGCTGTTCTGTTGGATTGGCAGTGATGAATGTGTTCACTCACAAATACACACAATCATATGAGTTGTTTGAACATGTGTGGGTGATAACGCTTGCGTATTTCACCTTCATCATACATATATATCTGTTTGGGATTCTGTAACTGTATGAGATGTTTGTAAAGCATTCCAGGTCAGTGCTATTATCTTTGTCAATTATATGTATTGAATTGTTTCAAATTAATTAAATAAACAATAGCATAAGTAAATATTTATTTATAAAGTTAATAACTGTCTACTTACAAATAATTCAAATGTAAAAAAAAAAACCGAAACAATGAAGTAATAAACATCCATCAACTTTAAAAAGGAATCTAAATGCAAACAAGCTCAAACATGATAAAATTATGGTTACAATTTTGTGGTGGCATGTCGCTTTGTTTATTAAACCGCGCACCGCATTTTTGTCAATGACTCTCTAGACAAAACATAAAAAATAACTTAATTGAAGATGAAACATGAATATAAATTAAAATAATATTAAAAACAATAATAAAATTTGAATTAGCACATTTGAAAGCAAAAAATATACAACATTTTGAAGATTACACAAGAATAAACAACAACAAAGAAAATAAACCACAAAGCGAGAAAAGGCGAGGTACCACGACAAAAACATTTTTCATCAGACGACGTAAAACTTGTTCCCTTTTTATCTATGAACCTTTGGTTGGTTAGTTACTAGTGAGATTCTTCAAGTTTTTTGAATACTTCTACTGATATTAGCTTTTAATTTTTCTTATTTTTTATGTATTTTTACGAATTTTTTTGTTTTAAGAACTCCCTTAAAACTCATGCGCGATATTTTTATGGTTTTATGGATTTACTAAATGGTTGTTTGACATTTAAGATAACACACCCTAGAACTATATATAAAAAATATTTAAATGGTTTATTTTATAAATATTATTAATTTTCTGTTATTACATATGCAGTAGAAACAACAGAGCACGGGAACAACAATAACAATTATTTATTCATTTATTCTGTTAATATTATAAGATATTTCATATTTTCAATGAAAAACAAACAAAATATTTGAATTATTAAAGTAAAAGTTTTGTAAAACATGTTTAACTTTCGAAGCTCTTGTTTCTGTAATAATATCGTATATGAAAAAATTCAAAATTTTTATTTAACTACAATATTTAAAAAATCGTTGCTATAAACAGTACCTTTCGATAATTTTATTAAAAATATTGTCATTATAACCGATTTACTGTAATAACTAGTATTGTTATATCCGAAACTACTTCAGTAAAATTTAATGTGTGATTATAACTACCCAGATAGGAAAAAATTACAGGGCCAGTCCTGGTCCAAGCTTGTACCAAGTTTTGTGTAGCTTGACCCGAGCTTGGTTGCCAAGGTTGGCGCAGGCTTGGTTTAAATCTTGGTTGATGTCCTTGCGCCAAGCTTGGCGAGCAGGCTCGAGCCAGGCATGGTAGGAGAGTTTTGGCCAAGCTCAATAGACGGGCTTGGGCCACACTTTGCGGACAGGCTTTGGTATATTAATCTTAAATAAATAGGATATTGAAATATCTCTGCTGTGAAGATGAGACAAGTAATATGTGAAAATATTTTGATAAATAACTTCCGTTGTATATTAACGTTCAAGTCTGGTTATAGCTTGAGTCAAGCTTACAATTAGTAGCCAAGACTGAATTTAAACTTATAAGCCAAGTCTTAGGCCGAGCTTGATTGCCAAAGTTTGGGCCAGACTTTTTAACCAAGGCTAGGTATTTAACAATGGGACCAAGACTCGCCTAGTTATGACTATTGGGAGTTCCTACCTGGGTAGTGCAGCAATGAAAAGTTGAATTCAGCTGCAATAATAAATAAAGCCATCGCTATAAACGATATGAAGACGTAAAATATAAAGCAGATTTGGTCATAACAACTAATTCATTATTATAAACAATTCAAAAACTCTAAATCAGTCCATTTAATTTAAAAAATATTTAATTTTACCCCAAAGACAAACATCCAACAATATATATGTTAAAAGATAACATCATAAAAAAGAATCTGAGAATTAATTCCAAGCAAAACACATTAGCATATATTATGAAAACGAAAAGTAGAAAGAACAAAAAATAATATAATAACCTTCAACTTTAGTAACTTTTGAGAATCCATCATCGCAGACTGAAACCCAGTTTAAAAGTGTAACCTTCGCAGTGCAGTATCCTGCAAAGGGACTCCGGAAAATTCATTGGGGGGACATTTGGCGCCAACTTTAAACTTTACGATTTCCACACGAGATGGAATTTCGTTGTTGTTTTTTTCTATGTCGTTATAAATTCTGTTTTTTTAAAAAAATATTTCGTATGCTAGAAGTTGTACTTTAATTAGGTAAATGGGGTATTATAGTCTATTACATTAAAATATTAAAGTTTTGCTGCTGTGTAATACTTAAAAAGCCTTATAAATCTTGATAAATATAATTTAATATTTGAAATTAAAATAAAATGAAAGAATGAAATTCAATCGCGATACTAATATTTGAAATTGTAATAACATTAAACAGAACTATATAAGTAGATTAAACCAAGCAAATACGTATAAAAAACAAACGAACAATAAAAAAATAAAAAAAGAGAAAAAATGCACTTAACCAACATTTATTATTCGCATTCCCAATAAAATGAGATGTAAAAACAATTTTCGCATAGAAATAATCTTCTTTCACGGCCGAAGTCCTGAGTCCGTAGCAGATAATACGTTCAGGGATTCCGGGAATATTTTTCCCGTAAAATGTTGAAACTATGCGTAATTGTATTCACATTGGAATCCTACAGTGTAATCTCATATTCATCAATCATATTGTTTTATTGTTGCAAATGCCATTCAATTGGGATATTTAGAAATAATTTTCGGTGAAATATAATCCCTTCATAACAGGGTTAAATCCTTGTATTGAAAAATGATTCAATGTTATTATTGTGAATAAACTAATATATATGCTTTTAAATTTATATATATATATA
>CM008240.1:1820851-1834803 GCA_002278615.1 Pogonus chalceus | reverse complement strand
ATATATAGGTTAAAAAAACTAAAGATAATAGAATTAAAAAAATAAAGTTGGCTCCATCAAGAGAATGACTTTTTTTAATTTGAATTTCTGCATTTAAGTTTAATTCAAATAATAAAATATGTTTTTTCTATGTACTAAGTTATTAACATATAAAGTGTGACTTTATTCTTTAAGGATTGTTTTGTGTTTTATTCCCTCAGTGCAATTTAATTTAAATTTAACTTATAGCATAAATAAATTCATTTTTTTTTTTTTTTTCAAATAAAATTAAGTTATCTCCTTAACAAGTTTATTGGTCTATGTTTGTGAATTATTTAAAATCAAATTTTAAATTGATTTTAAATAACTTTAAGAGAAAACTGCATTTTTCTGTTGAATAAAAATATTTTTTACATTCTCGGTATTTAACTATCACTTTACTCCGTAGATGTGTAAGTATTTATTGTATACAATGATAATTTAAAGTATTTCTCGCTCATTATCAAAATAAAATTTGAGAATTTTGCGTAATTTCTAAACCAAAATGTCATCCAGTATATAAGCCGCCGAAAAAATTTATATAATATTACAATTTTTAAGTGGAAGATACTTTTAATAGAATTTTTAAGAATAATTTCTTTTAAGATTATCGAGAAAAGTAGCAAAAGTAATTGAATCGTTTTTAAGATCCTTTGACTAAATTTTTAATTTAATTAGTAGCTGAACTATGTTCTATTTGTTTATTTATGCAAATTTTGTTCTAAATTAAAAATATAAATAAAAATCATTCTTCCCTTATTAACTTAATCTGAATATTATCAAAATCTATTTCTATAAATTTTGCTTTTCTAATGGAGACAACTTACAAATAAAGTATAATTTTGATAAAATATGAGTATTTTTCATGGTAATAAGGTCAAAAACCTTTAATACAAATGAATTAATTTCCGATACAACAATCCATCTATCTTTTACCCATGTAGAACATATTAAATCACATTGAAGCAGGGAGTTCATTTGTGATATGGTCCATGCATAACAAACATTTAGTTAATACCTTATCAGCCCAAAGCGACTGATTGCTAAATAGCTAGTAATGCATGCATATATTGACCCTAATATTCCTAACAATGATTTTCATATTATTGGATTGTTGTCTATAATTATATAAACATACACTATTAATATTATTTGTTGTATATTAATACCTCTAATAACAAATTCAATTCAATACAATCTTATTCATCCTTGTAAAATATTTTATTCTCTTTATATATAAATAAAATTTTTATTTCTTTTTAAATGCACTTAGATGCATTCACTTTGTTGATATAATTTTATTTAGAGTTTCTTTTTTCGGTCAAAAGTTCTGAATAAAATATTACAATTTAATAAGTTTTCTTATTCATATTTCATTTATTTTTTAGAATATGGTTAAATATATAACATTTAATATTCATTTACATTCATTTACAAATGAAAAAAAGTGGTTCAAATGTTTAACAAATAAAATATAATAGTTTATTCTTAATATTTCGAAGTAGAATAAACGGAATATATGTACTGTCGTCGAAAGAAACACAATATAGCCAAACTGATGCATACTCAAGCAAAAGAAAAAACAAAGTCTTTTCGAGTATATATTGGATAAGAAGAAGAGAAGGTGACCGAGATAACTATATTGCATTCTGACTATAGATACACTGAACACGTTTTGGCAGTTATGCGAATCGCAACAAAGAATACAAAAATTTATCTAAGAGGAACTTTTATAAGCTAGAAATTTCTATTCTTATGATGTATGTATATTTTAGTGACATACATGCAAATTTTACAAAATTACAAATATATTTTTAAAGTAGATGCTTCCTTATTTTTAAATTTCAAAATAAATAAAGCCATAATATTTTCCGAATACATATAAACAATAAAAACACTTTAAAGTTGGAAAAAGAAACATTACGATAAATCAAACAAAATAACATCGATAATGTTCTTTTGATTGCCACCTACATATTGTATTACAACCATTGAAACAGCCAATGGCGATGGTTTCCACTTAAAACACTTGAATTTATAAAAGTCATTATTGCTACGACAATTGTTAATATTTCATGATTTTCAAATACGTTTTATACTTTTTTTATATGACTTTTACATGTTTCAACCAAACATTAAAGAATATCAAGTAGAGATGGTTCACAATAGCTTTAGTTTAATGGAAAATTCTCTTTTCAGAATGGTTTTTTCGGTTCCAGATAAATATTTCGTAATTTAATATGAAATTTTTCGAAGTTTGAAGGCTATATTTAAAGTAATTTAATTATTTATTACATCAGTTTGCAATAAGTGCTGTTAACAAAAAATATTAATAATAAAACCCCGAGATGGTGGAAAAGAAAAAAAAGGAAAATCTGAAACTCCTGGACCACAATTTCGTAACAATACAACTTCGTTTTGCTTTTCAAGTTAACAGAATGGAATGAGGTAAAAAGGGGTTGGTTAGAACTACGGTATGAGACTTAAGGGGTAGAATTAGGATGAAGGGTGCCAAAGGGTGGTGAAGAAGGACAGTGCGCGACAACCGCGGCACACTAGATGCGAAATGGAACACTTAGGCAACAACGGAATACTCGACAATTCAGCCACTTTAGAGTTAAATGGAGGTCTCTCATCTCTTCTTGAGTCTTTCCCTCCTCTTCACGTTTTTGATTCGGGATTCGTTTGTCCTCTTTCCCTCATTCTAGTCAACTTTTTGGTTTGTTAGATTTTTCTAGGTTTATAGAACATTACACTGTCTCTAAAATATTGATTTCAATATAAATGACTGCTATCAATGGTTGCTTTTTTTACGACATGGGATTAATAATGCGTCAATCATAAAATGACATTAACTTACATTTAATTATCTTGTAGTAAATGCCACTAAATAAAAAAATATATAAAGCTTTTTATTAATAAATGGTCCGTCCAGTTAATAACTCAATTTTAGTAATGGTCATATTAAATTGAAATAAAGATAATATGATACAAACATTATTTACAAACTAAATATATATAATAATGACAGAAAAAAATTGTAGTAGTTAATTAAAGCAAGTAAATTGATTTACTGTAAATAATTAAAGTAATTTAAGTAAAAAAATCGTATGGAAAGGTATTTCAGCGTAATAATAATGAAGTAAACATAGCCTGAAATATGTAATTAATAATAAATAATATAAATGTTCTTGTGGTAGGTAGAAAAATGTAGAGCAAGGTCAACCCGGACAAATATTAAATACATACACTTTTAATTTTCATAACCTTTGCTTTGTTATTTTTTAACGTTGCTCTTTCCACATTTTTGTCATTTTCTAGATTTTCATGACATTGCAGTTTTTATAATTTTCTTTCTTTCATGGAAATAAAGTAGGTTATGCAAATTACACAAGAAAATTTCTCTTTTAACTACATTCTATTATTTACACATGAATAACAATTACTTACAGAATTGTATGTATATTTATATACATATAAACAGCAGATTGTAAATTATTTTACATTTTTTGTTACTTGTAAATAAAAATACCTATATTATAATTTAAAATTGTAGTTTAATTTTTTCATTTTTTTTTTTTTTTTATTTCTTTCAATAGAAATATGCTATGAATATTTTATCATATATATTTGTGAAGCTTTATTATTGATTTTAACATAAAAACATTATTCTGAAAGTAAATTTCACATGATGGTTTTTTGCAGATATTTTTAAATTAAATAAAGATAAAGAAAAAACCTTTATAGAATTGCTTTATTATAGAATTTCTTACCGTTTGATGTAAAATGTACAATATTTTAACAATGTTTGATTTTTTTTTTTGAAAAAAGTAAGACTATACATAAGGGATGTTTTTTTGCGTATACCTTAAGAAATAATTTAGATATATTTATTTAAAAGTTCCTTGTAATTTCATTTATAATTTGTAATATTTTCAATATGTTCGATTTTCAACAAAAAGTAAGGCTATACATCAAGGATATTTGTCAATTTTTAACATTGTTGTTTTTTGCGAAAATTTTATGAACTAAGCTAGATATTCAAATGAAATTAATGGCATTGCATTTATAATAAAATTCCTTATAATTTTATATATAATTTGTGTTCGATTTTTAAGAAAAACTAAGATTATTCATCAAAGATTGGCTCCAATTTTTAATATTTTTTTCGATTATTTAAATTAATAAGCTAGATTATAAAATATATTTAGTTACCTTTGATAGATTTTAAGAAGAAAGTAATAAGTAGACGTACCTGTAACAAAAAATAAAAATTTAGTAACATATTTTTATTGTAATAAGATTAGTTACATTTAGTGATATCTCATTTAAAACATATGTATCTGTTTTTCTAATTAAATAAATAATAAAACATAAAATAATATTTATCTATTAATATAAATAATCTATTTCGAATATATTTATTTGCAAAAAACAATGTTTTTAACAACGTCAATTTGATTTTATCCTTGATCTAATGAACCGACAGGTAAATTTATTATTTGCCCGCATGTGATGTATCGCTGGCCGACCAAATTATTATATATTTACCGGACTTCGCAGTATTGAAATTTAGTTTATTAAGAATTAAAAAACGATGGTTAAAGTATTATATGTTTTGGATGTTAATAACAATGATAATTGTGTTTTTGACATATTATTGTAGTTCATGATAAATGTATGCAGAAAGTTTGAATGCTGAGAAAGAGAAGAATAAAAACATATATGTCATGTATGAAAAGAAATAAAAAAGTCGACATAATAATCAGTCAACGAGTAACATTTCATTAAAACACAAAAAAAGTGTTGGTAACTGAGTTTAACAAACAATAATCCCCAAATGTGTCGAGTGGTACGGCTGCGTCTGATTTACACAACACCACAGCATCCTTCGTTAACGTTGTAAAATAATATAAAGTTTGTTAATGACTGTAATATCATTAAATTTATTCGTAATGAGATAAAACTGGCAACGCTGCCCGGGAAGTTTATTCATATCGAGATAATGGATCGCATTCGCGCGCGTGGCCACCTTTATATTTGCCCCCCACGTTTTGTACCCCAATTGTGGGGACTGTTTTTGTCCGCGCCCCTTAAAACCCCACACGACCGACGTCCTGCGTAAGTATTTCGCATCATTTTGTACCCGGTGATCATGGTGGTTGCTACTTTTGATAATTGAATTTGTTTGGGATGCTGTGTTTGTGGTTTGTCCCTCTGTGATCTATGCCAACTTGTCCGAATCTGCTTTGTTCTCTTCTATTTACTTATTATATATATATATATATATATATATATATATATATAACAACATAGTTACATAAATTAATATGCACAAGTTGAAATCTCTGTAAATGTTTTTCACACAGACATAATATGAAACCAATTAAATATTTAACTAACTCAAAGTTTCAGACTTTGCCAATTATATACAAATGAAACATATTTCTATTATATGCTTTTGGATTCCTTGAAATTAGATATATAAAAATAAGATTCAATTAAGACTTATTCAAAAATTTTATGAATAAAATAAGTTTAACATATTTTTAATGAGCAGTATCACAAAAATCTAATGTTATAATTATCATGACATTAAATTATTATTCATTCGTTTTCTGATTGTAATAAATCTAATTTCTAACATAAATTAGTGCATAGTTGCCTTAGAAGTTCACTTAGAGAACTTTAAATAAAAAAAGCTCATATTTGAAACAAAACAATGTACCTAATAATTGTCGCCAATGTTATTCAGTTTTTATTCTTTTATTTTCCAATTAAAACTTCACCTAGAAAAATTTAAATTTCCTATCATATTAAGGATAAAATATCTTTTATTTGAAACAATAAAATATCCTAAGATCATTTGATCGTACTAAAATAGCTCTATTTTAAAACAGGAATAGTACAATGGAGTGGTTTATTGTATTTAAAAGCATCTCTCTAGATGCATTTTGTAGAAATTTTTGAGCATATTTGAGAGCATAAAACCAATAGCGCTGTAAGACTGAAGATGATAGATGAATAGTGTAGATGCAGTACAAACCAATAGGGTGTCTGTAGCTGTAGTGAAAACATGTTTCAGTTCCCATCGGTATCGTGGCTATCATCGCTCCAGTGGCCTGTAGCGTTACCGTATTACGGTTACGGTACGGTTACGTAGAGTTACGACATGGTAACGGTTTACCCCATTGATATAACTTTATTGTTATCTAGATCAATTTAACATGTTTAATATGGTTCCATGCACATGCTGTTAAATCGGTTATATACATATATACTATGAATGGAAGATATTATAACAAACTTATTCAGCCGGAGTTATTGTGATATTAAGAGAATTGTCTGGAAGGAAATTGATATTTTTTTGGGAAACGAACAAGGATTTTCATGTTAATAAAAACTGACCTAGTTGTTTTGAATTCAATTGAAATCTTTGCCAAATAATCTTTCTGAGGTTTCTCTCTGATTTAAGATGTACTTAGATCTATTTTAGCCTTATTTTGATACAAACCAATATTCTATCTTTTCATTTGCTATAGTAACATTAAAATATTTTGTTACAACAAATGTTATATTTCGAATTCAATAAAAATATTTAAAAATTTAGCAATATATAATAAAAATTATAAATTAGAAGTTGGCCACCTGCAGTCCGATATGTTATTTAATGCGATCCTAAAAATATTGGCGAACTTCCTAATTTATTTTGAATTTCCGAACTTTATTAAGATTCTCTATCCGTAAATAATTATATTTCATTTGCAAAGTCAAATATTTGCATTTTTGCATGCACCATTCAGAAATAAATATCATCAAATCAAAATAAAAACAATATTAACAGATCATAATTTAAATAATATTCTGAAAATTTGAGTATCATAAGCTAATGGTAACCTAGAAAAACTATTAACAATAAATTTAATATAAGGAATTCTTATTGAACATAATAGTTAGAATATTACGCTTAAAACCAAACATCATTATTTCTTTATTGTTTTATTTCATGATACTATAAAGTTTTTAATAAACACGGGAAAAAATGCTTATTATTTTGTTAGTTATTACGCTTTAATATTCATTGTTGAAAATTTCCATGGCAATTTTTAAAAATGTATTGGAAGTTGATAGGTAAAACATTTAATCAAAATTCAAATCGAGTATAGTAATTTGCACAAAACTATTCGTATATTTTAAGAGTAAGTTTACCAATTTCACATTACATGTATAGTAATTTTACAATACGGTTCATACCTAATAAAGTAAAGTATTGTAAATTTACAAATCATTTGAGGTTCTATTAGTTTAATTACTTTCAAATATGGTTTTATATTAATTAATAAAATGTTGAAATTAACAATAAATTAATTGTAATATAAATTACAATATTAATTCGCGATTTTCAAAAAATTATAGCAAATTAAATTACAAGTAATATTTGTAAATCTGAGAAGCTTTTTATGGAATATCGATCAATGTTTCAGTGAAATTACAATGCGTGTACTGTTTTTACATAAAGGTTGTAAAATCACAACTGATCTTAATAGGTTTGTAAAATTACTTAAATTGTATTTTAATTTCGTATTAATATACACTTATTTGTAATTTTGTTTATCTTTTGTTTTGTCAGTGTTGGTTAAATTTTTAACTAAAAAATGTTTCCTACCTTTACGCATCAGTTTCAGCGATTTCAAAAAATTTAACTTGAAATCTTTACCGTTTTTAAAATCATTTATGTATATTATATACATGTTTTTTACAATAGATATTATACTCTATAATAAGAAGACTTGAATATCATATATTCAGAAGATGTATAGCATTAACTAATAGCTAATACCCTGAAAATGGTTTAGATACACAATTTAGTAAGAGCAACATGATATCAATAGTGGCTGTAGTCCTGAAATATCGACAATACACTCCAGGCGGTGATTTGTAGCACGATGCGTAAATCAGTTTTCGATACGTTATGCTGCGTCGCGTTGAGTTATGTAGTGATTGGCCCGATTGCTTGCATTATGATTATGAACTCTGTCTGTGGAAAGAACCGCACTGTAAATTGGATATATGATTTATTTATTATTTATTTAGATTCTATTACGCAGATATTTTTCTTATTTTCCGGATTATATAAAATGTTTTGTATAACACCGGAGCGAAAATATTATATAGTATATTTTTAATTAGTAACATATATCATAGAATATATACTTAATAAACATTAAACTATATTTTCTTATTAAACAACAACATTATCATTTTATTTATGTTGTTTTAATTATCACGTATTTAAAAAACTAATTTTCTTTTGACGTAAATACGGAAATTAAAAATGTAATTTATTTGTATATACCTACACTGGTTTATTCTTGTTACATTTTTTGTTATAATATCCTGAATAATAATTTACAAGTTTCATTAAAATTGTATTTATTCTCTCATCATATCAATTCCACTTAAAAGTTTTGTTGATATTATATCAGCGACTTATAATATCATTTAAAATTCATAGCAGAGAAATTTCACAAGACATTTAAACCGGGTTTTAAGTTTATATAAATGTTTATAAAATGTACTTGTACACGTGCTAAACCAGTTCTAAAATAGGCAAGTATAAATAGATGCTCCGGTTGAAATTTTAAGCTCGATTACGCTGTTATTTCTACCCTAGTGTAGCGCGCGTTTCGTGTGCGTGAGAGTTACCATTTACGCCGATGGAATTTTGCAAAGGATTGCGATGGGTAACGAGGGTGGTTCTTAGACTATTTAAACAGTGATTTTTAATCCGATATTTCATTAGAAATTAGTTATTTATGCATTCTAGATTATTTTATTATTAAATTCATAGTGTTAGCCCTCTTTGAGACAGTTCATTTTTTTTTCAATTAAACGATATATGACTAACATTCTTTGTTCTTAAAATTAGTTTTTTGTTAAAGCTTTTGAATTTTCTTTGCTTGTAAGAAGTCCAATCTTATAATTAAATTAAGATAAACTTTAATGCAAACTGAATCTATAATTGATATCATTATTACAGTTATTATTAAAAACAATTGATTTTTATGTGCAAGAACAAAATTTAACTATAGTAATCAATTTTCCTACATTATTTGCATCAAAAAATCTTTTCGTACTATTATTTTATTTGGAATGACTCCCTTCTAAATTCAATAAATTATATAAAAATCCCTAAATAATAGCTAAAATTTGGATTGTAGTTGCTATATTCTTAATAAACCAAAAATAATCAGGATTATTTAAAAAAAAATGTTTTTTCCAAACAGGAAAAAATGAGTATAAGAAATTGATGAAAAAAGAAACAATTATACTAGTTGTCGTGGACGTGTATGCTCTAAGAAGTAGCCCTTAAGGTTTAAGGCCATGATGAGCACATGCGCACGTGCAGGGTGAGTTATCGCAGCAGAACAGTTCCGCGACAACCTAACCTAACTTTACGTCACGGCTCGCTCCCTCTTGACGGAAAATATACGAATCAGTTTCATTTGAGTGAAGATGAATTTAAATAAATGAAAAACGTTTGACGATTCTTGCATACAGAATTAAATTCCATCGTGAATGATCATAGACTAGCTATAAACGTATAAGTTTATTTTATTCCAGGATCAATGCGAGAAATAGATTTCTATTTGAACAGTTTATAAATTATTCATTTGTAAACTTTTGCGCATAAATTATAACTTAATTATAATATTTTGTTTTGTTTTTGTTTATTTTAAACTATATTTTTGCAAATCAATCATATTTATTTAGTTTTTTAATTAGTATATTTCTTTTAATTTCTCATTTTGGTAATAATGCCTAATAATAATAACCACGGAGAAAAATTCAATTACTTGAGTTCTTACTTCAGGAAAGAAAAACAAAAACTTCATAAACCCTTTTATTTAAACCTTCACACATCCCCTGCCAAAAATTTCCAACCCCAACACTGTTTGCGCTACCCCTATCACACCAATCGACATGATATAGGGTTATTGGATATTCGCTACTCCATGTCACCTCTTCTTTCCATTCCCTTCACCACCTCTTCAGAAGTCCAATCATTCCTCCTTAAGTTGTTGGAATCACCTTTCTGCACTCATCGCGTCTCACTTCCTGCGTCTACAAAATGATATAAAACCCGTAACTTTTCTGTTAGATGTCTTCTGAACTTTTCTCTCTCTAAATTATTAGTCAGGAATTCATTAAATTAGAAAAAGCAAATTATTGGGATATACGCTTTTTCTTTCTTTAACTGTAGGGGTTGATTAAAGATAAATTCTCCTTGTGTATTGTAAAAACTGATAGAAATCAATGGAATTATTATTTATCTGGAAACATTTTTATTTTTTATGGTTACTTGATGGTTATAAAGCTTTATATTTTAATATTAAAATTCGTGTGTTAATTATAACTTTTATTTTATTAAGTGGATCAAAATTGGTATTTTAATAAAAAAATGTTAAAATTTCTTTTAAGTTTTGTAGTAGGGTATAGAAAAGGGTTTTCCATTTGTAGTCATGGGTTGATGGGGTTTGAATTAAAGGCGAGGGGGTAGATGAGTATCAGATCGATGCCACAAAGCATGCCGAGAACTCAGTTCCCGCGTGAGACCACGTGACTGCCATAAAGTTGAACAATGGAGATTTTGGGGATCGCAACTAAAATTACTTCTTTTTATTTTTACTCGAAAAATTTTTCAAAGTTACATTTGTAGAAGCCAACAAATGAATATATCTTTAATTTAAAATTATAAAAGAATATTGGTTTTTATAATGAGAAGAATTTATAAGTTATCATTCCATATTCATAACAAAGATCATATTTTATTTCAATATTATTCATAGAAAATAATAATAATTTGACCTGTTTTCTTTGAATAGTTTCATCTATATACAAGTTTTTATACAAATGCATTGTATGGTTGGCATTTCCAATCTCATTTTTCCATTTTTCTCTGGAATATCGCGGTTCCGTAACGTCTTCAACCATGTTCGCTCTGGATTCTAGCAATTTCCAACTATATTCAGAAGTCTCTCTCTCGAAAAGCGTTTCTATTATATAGTGAAGTCTGATATATTGTTTGGCTAAATAGGATGGACTTGGTACAATGCCAAATAACTTCAAATAAAAATATTCTTTTTAATATTGTCCGTGAGTTCATGGGTTCATAATAGATAGATTTTCAATATTCGTATAGTTATCTATTGAAATATAATAATTATATAATAAGGCAATTGTTTTTAAAAGAAAATTTGATTTGAAATTTATTATTGATACATGAATAAAATAAAAATAAGAAATATAAGTTTCATATTTGTATAAAGAATACAAATCTCAAAGAGTATTCAAAGTAAAATAAAATGAAAAAGTTTCAGTGAATCTAGTAACAACTATTATTGAACAAATAACGATAAGAGCATTTAAACTTTGCTATTTGTTACAAACTTGAATACTTTACTTTTATAGTATAGAATGTGAGACAAACAAACCATTTGAAATTTAAATAAATTCAGCAAATACATTTATTTTCATCACTTAAAATTGGTTGCTGTTACCTCATATATTTCATATAGTCGATACTTCGATCGTGCACTACAAGTATTGTTCTTTCTATTCGTGTATACTGAGAGCTGCGAAGAAAAAAGGCCCCTCTTGGGTTGGCCCCGAAATTGAACATCGTTCAGTACGTGCAAATCGCGTGGGAGTTGTATACATCGAAAAGACGGGGATGCAGTTTTATGCTGTGTTTAATATACTTCTCAGCTTTTTGGTCTTTCAAAATTTATATAAAGAATTTATTCTGCATTTTCTTATTTTAACTGTTTTATATACAATAAGTTAAAGATCGGTTAAAAATCTTTTAAAATCTATTAAAGATCGATTTAAAGCTGGTTAAAAACAAGCAATTACTTACAGAGAGTTAATGCAGACTGACTAGTGTTAGAAATTGCAGGGACAAAATAAAATTGGCCTTATCAAATGTTTAAAAACAACTTAAAACCGGTTTAATATTTGTTTAAGTTTCAGAAAAATAATTAGTTTTCAGATATATTTGCAGTAATGATAAATATATTTAAATAGTTGATTAAAAATATATATTTATTTAATTTATATTAAATATTTCTCTATTTATCATATTTACATTATATGTTTATTTATTTATGTTGATAATATCATATTTCAATTTAAAAAATATATTTATGAAATACTTGCGATATAATTTATAATATTCATTCCACTTATACATATTAATATCAGCAAAATATATATATTTTATATTAATCAAAATTTATATGAAATTTCATAAAATATTTAATAAATTGTCATAGATTTCATTAAAAATTAATGTGATTAGAGTTGAATTTATAAAATGTAATGAATTCAAACATTTCCCAATGGTGCCAATAAATAAAGAATCCAAGTAACCGAACAAAATAAATAATTCAGTTAAAAGCAGTAAGTGCAGTCAGGTTGTGACGTAAAGGAAACATTAAACGTATCTATACAAATCTTTTTTTCCTGCAGTAGGGACGCTCTGCTATGTTATAACTAGGGTGACATGGATTTGGGCCCTTTGCTGTTTCCCTTCTGCATCACAACCACCAACCGGGCACATAAAAATATCAAATAGGCTTTTGAGGCAAGTGCCCTTCACACGTAGAGGTATATTTTTGTGGTTTCATTGTTTTGTACCATACGAATTGAATTTTAACTGGCTCTTTAAAAATCCTATTTTCAAAATAAAGCAATCGGTAAATTTAATTGTTTTTATACGATTTTCAAGTATTCTCTGTATTTTTCATTTATTATTTTTGAATAATTACTAACAATAACAATATATTTTTTGTAGGATTATAATATTACTTCGAAAAATAAATACCTCCGGAAATAATGTAAATATTTAGCTATAACTTGTAAAATACGCGTTTCACATTATTTTCAATCTATTCCAGTATTAAATTTAAAATGTTAAAAATAAGACATTTTTGCCAAAAAAGTAGGAATATAGCTCAGCTATTTTTTAGTTAATTTTGAAGGATTCAGTTTTTTGCTGGTATTTCGTAGAATAATGTGGATATTAGGCTGAAACTAGGAATATCTCTGATTGATTCCTGCATAAAAAACAATCGGTTAAAAAGATAATTTTTTCTAAGAATCATAAGGCTATACATCCTGTTTTTTATAAATAATAATATTTATTAATAATAATCCATAAAACAAACAATGACTAGAATAAAAATCTCTTATTTAAATTAAATTCTCATTATTTTAATTTAAAGGATTAGAATTTAAAAAAAAAAACACACTCTCTGTAGGGTAAGAATGTTAATACTCAAGATTTGGTTATGTAAGAAGTTATCGAATACTTGAACCCTCATTTCATATTTTGTATTTGTATTTAAATTAAGGTCGGATCAAAAAATTACATTTCATATAAAATTTATGTGACAATTTCCTCCCGCTGTTTCATAAATCTTTTGTTACATTATTAAACATAAAATAAAATGAATTAAATTTACAAATTTCAATGAAAACATCAATATCCTTTCATATAAACTGATATAGATTCATATTCATTTAAATGAAACAATTTTTGATGAAATAATGCAAAATTTCTTTGTGATGAAATCTTATTGAAAAATCAATTGTATGATAAAAAGATTCTTTACACTTTGTCGCTTTATCCGTTTTCACAGTAAAGAGAAGCTTTTTGTTAAAAAAGAAAGGTTAGTTTCAATAATCGTATGCATCGGAGCTACATTTCACTATTCGCAATAGTTTTTATTCTTTTCTACTTTTGTGTTACAATATATGTGAAAGTATTTTCTTTTTGTATGTATACTCTTTTATAAAAGAATTGTTTATTTTTATTTAAAGACTTTAAATGAATTTTATTGTTTATATATATATATATATATATATATATA
>CM008240.1:1801376-1820677 GCA_002278615.1 Pogonus chalceus | reverse complement strand
ATATATATATTATTTAGTTTGTTCAAAACGTTACAAATTTTTAAAAATTAAATATATTTATTTTGAGCCAATTCTTGGTATATATGTAAAACATGAATTATAAAATAAGGGAAAAATGCAAAAAAAATTATTTTGAAAATTTGAAGCACTCAAAACGCAATTTGAATGTGCATTAAACTGCTTTACGGTAAACGGGTGCACCTTAGAATCCGGTATGTAGGCAACCGTAGGCTTGAATTACACAAAGTAATGTACATGTTATGAGCATTTCATTTCAGACAAAATATCGAAAATAATGACATTCAGGGCCATATATAATATTATTTTCGGTCAAGGATATAGTAAATAAACTATATTTATTGTTTCTATTAAAAATAATATTATTAATGTATTATTTATTTGTCATTTCTTGAAGTTAAAAGTACATATATGTATACGAATTAAAATCATATAGACATAAGATTCGATTTAGACGAAAAAAATATGCTTTCAGGATTGAATGCTATATTATTTTTGGTTCAACACATAATAAATAAACTATTGAAAGTTTATAACATAAATAAAAATGCACAAAATATTATTTAGATTTCAGATCATTTTTTAAATAAAATTTGTTTTTTGAGTTGTTATTATTTTAATTAAAAATATAAAATATAAGAAATAAAATAATTTTTTAAAAACGATTTCCCTTGTATTGAATGCTTGAAACTGAAGCATTTGAAAGACTGTACATAGCAATCAAAATATTCCTAAATATAATTATATTTAATATCAAATTTGAAGTTTTTTTAATAACTTATTTATAAAACTATTTATATATGTTACGGCAAAAAACAGAAGTTGGTTAATTTACGTACTAGCTGACTATTATTTACATAAACTGTAGACCTTAGGTAAAATATTGTGAATTCTTAATTTTTGCATTTTTATATAAATAGTTAACCGTTCAGAATTGCTTTCATAAATATAAAAATAAGAATTTCTTCTTCAAAAAGAAATTGTTGAATAAACTTTAAAAGTGTTCTCGCTGATAAACTACAACATAACACTACCCTCGCATAATAAATTTGAAAAACCCTTACGGGTTTAAAAGCAAATCAAACAATTGTCTCGTTAAAAATTCTAGAAGTCTATTGATAATTGAAAGTTTGTCGGTTGAGTTGTTTGTGTACGACAGTATTTATATTTACTTTCAGTACGGATAAATGAAACTTCGTATTTGTAGGCGGAACACTCTTAATCCGTCCTCTTGTACTCGGAAACGTTGAAGCGATGTTGGGTTTGATTCATAATCCGTTGGGGATTACACGAATAACATGTTTTTTGTTTTTTCTATTTTATATTATACTCTACACAATATCTCTCGATTTACTAAATATATTTACTAAAATTTTACTTTAATAACATAATCATACAACAGATAGAAACTTTGTCTTAAGATTCTTGTACAATCTTAATAATTCTACAAACACTTACTTTAATAACTTTATAGTTTCTACAACTATGAATTAATCAAATCATGTTTATGTTTTCTTGAAATATCTGCCGCATAATGTTTTAGAATTATTTAATAGTGAAATACATTTTACATTTAATTAGTTTTAACCAAAAGTTTAATTTAAATATAGCTTTTATATTATCGATCAAAAATATATATTATAATTAGTTTTTAAATAATTTCAGTATGTTTTCAATTGATTTTAGCACAAAACTGTGAGCAGACATAAGTTAGCGTTTTATAACGAATAGTCGGTGATACCCGCAAAGACTGTTTGCTTATATAGTCCTGCAGTAATTTGGAAGCACCTATATTGTGACATATACTTAGTTTTCGTTGGTTCTTTTTTAGAATACATGTGTAGTGCAGTGAGTTTTGCTATAAATATAAATAATTATAAGGTGTATCTTACTTACAACAGAAGTAAATAATCAAACAGTCCTAGCGCATATTACCTACCGGCGACCGTTCGTCATATAAATACAAATGCTAACATGTGTATGTTCACAGTTTTATGCTAAAATTAGGAGAAGTCACTATTATATGACCAAAATGATATTCTTTATCTATATATGTGTGTACTCATTAAGATTTACTATATTGAAGCAATAAAATATATAGGTCATTATTAATATTTTTAACTTATAAAAAGAAATAATTCTTCACTTTAATATCTATGTGACATCAAAGGAATTCCTTTTCCAACCAAGCTTTAAAAAATGCATGATATTATAAAATATTAAGTACAGAGAAAGACGAAAGAATGTGAAATAAAAATTAATAAATTAATATAATATAATGTCAATTTAAACTAGTTTTTTATCAACTTGAAAATTCAAAGCAGTTTCTAGGCAATCCATCCCTGAAAAAATTATAACATTATGAAATATGAAGCAAATAAATGAAGAAATAGAGTGTAAGAAAAACAAATAAACAAATAAGTCGAAAGAAAAGTTGAGAATGACGAAAGTTGAAAAAGAGCAGTATGTCCCATCAACCCTAGAATGGAGAGCGTGACATTTGCTCTGATGATATTCGATTTTCTTGCCGTTCGAAGAATGGCTAACACATTTCCTACCAATCCAGCCAGATTGAATTCATTGATTCAAATCGAAACGGCACATACGCACGACGAATTGTTCTATTCATCATTGTCTTATAAAAAATCGACTTATCTTCATCACAACATTACTCTATTATATATTTATCAATTAATTTTATCAACATTAAACTACAAAGTACAATCAATGAATTCGTCTCATAAAATGGATAATTATAGATTATAAACATAAAAATATTTTTATTAATACTAAAAAAGGTTAAAAGGCGTAATTTATTTTAAATTAATGTATAGAAAGTAATAAACAGTTTTTATATACATATATAGATTATTATCTATCGAAAAAAATATGTATATATGTCAATTAACGATAATTTATTGACATATATAGATGTACATTAATATTTTTATATATTTATAGGAAAATGTATTATTAATTTTATATATTCATTTGATTTTCTTGATATTTCTGAAATATATTAATAAATTAATATAATTTATAAGAAAAATATTGTATTTCATGTAAAGTACTTTGGAAATATAATTATATACTTACAAATAGTTTTATTTCATAAAATTACTTTATATATTGTAATAGATAAATATATTAATATTTAATTTTATATAATTATTTGAAATATATGTATAGAAAGATTAAAAACATAATTTTTACAATATTTTGAAAATCAATTGATCCATGAAACTTATTCAAAACAAACACTAACTCATATTTTGACCAATCAAAATCCAACGCATATAATTAATAATTCAACGAGTCATTTTCCATTAGGTAAATTATATATTTGGAAACTAATAACGTTTTGTAAAATGGCTCTTATGCAAATGGCTATGCAAATGCTATGGTATACGCAACACAAGTCTATGTATATTCTGTATTTGCACCCGACATGAAATATTAAATGGGGACTGATAATCAAAACTAGGCCGGACCATACACGCTCACACTCGCAATTACTACACGTATGAATACGTGTGAATTATTTTATATATGTATGTATTTAAATTCATTTATATTTTATGTTGCTTTAACTATTTTGATAAGTCACGCATTTGTGATCATGTGCTTTTGATTTTTTGATATGCTTATTCGCCCTTTTTTTTGCAAAGTAACGCTACTTTAAAAAATGCTAATTTTTAGCTCATTTTAAGATATCTTTTACGTTTTATGACTTGACTGAAAAGTCTGTAAGTATTAAATATGGAGAGATAATCTGTTTTGATATTTGCAGAGTCTTACTCATTTTAGAAAGATTTTCATCTTTTGCATAAATATTAAAATAATATTTTAAAGTAAATTATATCGAAATAATTTTATAGTTGATACTTTGTAAAGCAGACACCACAACTTTTGGTGTGCAATTAATTTAACTTATCAAATCATTATAATAATTGCAAATATTTAAAATAAATTGAAAATAGTAATCTTAATATTGGGGTTTTCTTCACATAATTTAGATTAGAGCCAAACGTATAAAAATAAATTTAAAAGAAAATGGAATATTAAATATTATATAGAAATAATTTTTTTTTTTTTTAATTGTTTAAATTTACAACTGGCCATATCATTGGCCAACCAGCAAATATGATGTTAAATTAGTGGCATGCGGGAAGGTATTACTAAGGAATACCTTCTGAATAAATTTATTGATTAATTATTTTATAGAAGGTCTAATGGTTTTTTTCTATTTAGCCTACGGATATCTACTTCATTATATAACAAATTTATAGCTAATTCGTTTGGATGGTTGTTCAGTCTTTTTTCATATTTCGTTGCAAATGATTTTATTTGATCTTGGACGAATTTAATTCTTAAATCTTTGTGTAGTGTTTCATTAGTTATGTACCATGGTGCGTTGGCAATTATCCGCAATGCTTTATTTTGAAATCTTTGAATTTTGTTTATATTGGATTGTTTTGCGCAACCCCATAATTGAATACCGAAATAATTTAACGACCAATTTTAAGTGAACAGACACAATGGTTTAAATTAAATATTAGTTTTTCTTTTCCAAAGACATTTCGACCAAAGTAGATGGTCATCTTCAGATTGTTTCTATTCTAAAAAACATCCACGTTTTTTTACCGTTTTGACTTTGAAAAATTTTACATTATTTATTTAATTATTTCTTTAATCTTTGAATTCTAAGTTTTTATCATTCTGACTATAGAATTTTTAGAATAGAAATAATCTGAAGATGGCCATCTACTTTGGTTGAAACGTCATTGGAAAATATTTAATTTAAAGCATTGTGTCCGTTCATTTAAAATTGGTCGTTAAATAATTTCTATATAAATCATTACTACACAGATGTTACTATCAACAAAATATTAAATATTATATATAAAATCAGGAAGGTATAGTCTGCGATGAAAACATAAAAAGTAAACAGATAGAATTAGAAAGCACCCCTCTATTACCAGCGATCATTTCTTCCAATTTTTAAAGCTAATTTACCATCTAAGCTATTAATCTAATTTAAATTTAAATTTTCATATTTTACCTGATAAGAATCGTAGTAAAATTACTGTTTTTTAAACTAATTCAAATGTTTTTATATTTTATTTGAAAGTGATATCTGATATAGTTGCAACATTGTGGAAGGAACAAAACGTATTTCTTCAATATGAATTTACAAACATAACTTAACATGAGAGTTATAAAAGTATCTGTTTACGTATGTAAACTATAAATTCAGTCAAAATTTTATTAGTTCCAAAGTTGGTGCAACGTGTTCATAACAAAGCAAATTTCGAATAACGAACCAACCAGAAGTAAGGATTTACGATTCTCTTGAAGGATCGCATTTGCTTCCAGGCAGCACACAAACAGCTACGAATCAAACATGGAAACCCGTTATATACATTGTTTCGTTAAATGTAAATGATTACACTGTTGTAGTTGGTAAACTCGTTGCATGGCGTGAAAATTTACATCGTTAAAAAGGTCAAATTTCACCAGATTCCAGAACGCATCATTTACGGCAAGATTTGCCAAATGCTCAAATAATTCTTCGGTCAATCATCGTGCCTCTCTGCAGCAAGAATTTTATTTGTCATTAATTTAAATTTCAAAATTTTATCTTCAAAACTACATCTTTTAGACTAGTTATCCTAAAAAAAATACTTTAAGTTGAATCTGTTATTTTTAAGTTACTAAATAAACATTCAATTAAGAATACTTTTGAGTTCTTATAATATATTTATTAAATAAATAACTTGTGCGATAGTGAAGCATGTTTCAATTTCTTTGACTCCAGCGGAGATTTTAAATTTTAAAGTTTTCAAAGAGTCATAAAACAAACTATAACTTTTAAAAGTAAATAATTAAATAATAAAAACAACAAATTTTAGTTACATTTGAATATTTTCTAAGTAAAAACAAATAGATTACTGAATCCAGGAAAAGATATCATTTTAAATTCAGAAATTCGCGACTCGTAAATATCTTTCTCACCAACTCGTAACAACTTTACGAACGCTTTCATATATGCAAATGCAGTGGCGTTGATGGTACAATTTATTGGCGGGGGTACGAATCTACGCGAATTTACTGCGGAAATCGAACCAAGGTTGTGATTATATTATTTGCAGTTTGTTTGTAAAAGAAAATTTATTACTAGTTTAAATATTTCGTGAAATAGTTTTTGTAAAATATACAAACAAACAAATACATGTTCTTAGCAGTTTATATGACCTTTAAATGGTAAATATTTAATATATAAGAGGAAACATTAATTATTTAATACGTAGCAAAGGAAAAGATACATACAACACTTGTTTGACAGTTATGTTATAAAAAAAAGAGAAAAGGGATTCGTGGAACGCAAAAAAACTTCACCTTTGGGTAAAACTGGAAAATAAATGATGAATTATCTATAAGTAAACAGAAAGTTCTTGATGGTTTTTAATATAAATAAACAATTTTCTTTGAAAATTGTTTAATTTTATTTTCTTTGAAACATTTTTTTATAACCAACATATTTCACGGGTCATTGAATTATTTATTTAGTTAAATTTCAACCCATACATTATTTTTAGTTGTAGCTTCAGGAAGAGATAAATTTTTGGACAATAAATTGTCAAAATTGTAGTTTAATCCGATAAAAATATGAAAAATTAAGAATCAGCTTAATAAATATGTGTTTTCGAAACAACGAGGTCCTACCATTTAATTATCCCTAACGTGCCTGTATAATCTTGCCCTTTGCTCTAGCTAGTCCTGTGCCCTCCTGCACAGCATCTTTTACCACCGTTGTATCCCGTCCCTTAATGTAAAGTATACGGCGCGAGGAGTTTAACAATTTACGTCGTCTGAACTTAATGTATTCTAATTAATAATTAACATACTCGCATTAAGGTTTGTTGCTGCAAAATCTTACGGGAACCATTTAGAAATCCGTTTCTTCCCAGCTACTTTATTAAGCCAGGGATTTTTGTAATTATTAATTGTTTTACCAGGGGAGTTTGTTATCAAGAATTTCTCAAAATTGATTCCAATTAATATCAATCATATTCATTTATAAAGGTAAAACTACTAATTAAATGGTTCTGAGTTCAATTTTTGTTAGTATTTATCCGAAGAAGATGCTCCGAAAATTGGATGATCTGATTGATAAATTAAGGATCAGATTTAAAGTAAGCGTCGTGTGCATCAATTAAAGTCCAAAAAAACTCCCACAAATTAATTGGGAAGAAATAATGATGAGTAAAGCTAATTGGAGTGAATTTTTATGGATAAAAGTTAAGAATCCCTGTCACTGCATAAATGTCATGAGCGAAAATCGAGCAATGACCATATCTGTGTTTTATTGTTAACTTAATCTTTTAAAAGCAAAGTAAGCACAACGCTAGTTTGTGTTAAATGTTTCGGAAAAAGTTGTAGTAAGCTGTAGAATTCTTGTTTTATTTCTTCATTAGGTCAGTTCGCTTGATCTAACCTAACCTAACTGAACAAACTGTACGGAAACGTCTACGCCTGCACACAGCACACTACAAAATTGAATTTGGTGAGATTTGT
Source organism: Pogonus chalceus (assembly GCA_002278615.1). Taxonomy (NCBI): domain Eukaryota; kingdom Metazoa; phylum Arthropoda; class Insecta; order Coleoptera; family Carabidae; genus Pogonus; species Pogonus chalceus. The sequence goes on along the minus strand of CM008240.1, from coordinate 1,813,081 downwards.
ACTGCGATTTAGTGTAATAAACTAGTGGCTTTGTTCCATCTCAAGACATCATGTTAAACTTCTGCAATGCAGACACTTTTTATTCTATCTTTACTGGACTTTAATGTTTATTGCGACAGTTCATATGGTCTATTATATTTTTATAGCTTTAAACTACGTTTCTACTAAGGCTCTTACATTATTTTTCCAGATATATTTATAATAATATCCAATTTATTATAGAAACCACGATTTTTGTTCATTTTCTCAACTTTCATTTAATATAAGACATAAAAGACATTAAAAATAATTTCTTATTCTTTGAGTTTTAATTTCCATTATGAAATTTTGAGGTAAAATTCCGGGCTCCGCCAAAAGGAGAAATTAAAGTTGTGGTTGGAATATTATTAAAATACGTATTTACTAATAGAAACGGTGGCAATCGAATGCAGAAAACTTTATCCTAACTTTTGGTGGCTTTTAATATAAGCCGATAAAATATATTTTTAGTTAGCAAACTTATTGAGGTTTGTTAGTGCGTGCGGTGTTTATCAAAGGTACCTTAGAGAATGGAATGGGCAACGCAAGTGGTTGAAAGTGGATTGTACATGACCACGTATTGTGTTTACAGAAATGGTAATTATTTCAATTAGTCCCTTGGTTCGCAAACAATTATCTCCGAACCACACTCAAGGTCTGAATCACAGCGGTCGCACTCGAGAACTTATATGGTATAGTCATAGCGGAGGCATTACCATTAAACCGGAGGATTCCTTTGGATCGGTGTTGTTCCGGACTTGTGAACGATGGAGGTGTAAAGGATCGCGGAATGGGATGTCTGGGTATGGTTACCTCACCTATGTTGGGGTTATCTTCAAAACCTTAGCTATATAACTTGTTTGCTTCATGCAAACAAAATATACATACCTAGCTTCTCTTAACTATTCCTAAGATGCCTTTAAATAGTTTAATTGATAAAAGAAAAGAATGAAATCTTAAAAATTTTACTTCACAAATGAAGTAAACTTAATGAATTTCTATTTTTCAACTGTAACTTATAATTAATATCACAATGAAAGGTACTCTTAAAGAATAAGAATAGATTTGAAAGAAAAAACCAATCAGAAAACTTTATTCAATATTCGAATGTAAGTAAATTAAATTAAATTGCATTTGTGCTTTGTATTTTATAGAGGAATTAAATCTGTAAATGGTTGAAGCTTAATCAATGCTTTTAATTGTCAAACGGATTTTTACTTAGAAAATTTATGGACTGTTTTTACTACTCTTTCCAGATAATTTGTTACATGATGTTAAAATAAACAAGTGTTTAACAACCCTTATATTTTTTCTCTTTCGATTAAAAAAATGTTAAAATTTAATCTAGAAATAGTTGAATTTTCTTCATGAAAATTGAAATGTTCAAAGACCGTAGAAAATTCAGTTAGAAATTTAATTTTATACCAATATTGTCAGAAAATTTAATCAAAACCAAGGGACTAGTTACGTACGCCATATTTCATCTAAGTTAAACAATATTTAATTAATCAATTAATACAATCTCGTCAAAATAGGTCTGCGGTCCGAAGATTTCTGTTATTAACTCATAATAATCGAGGTTCGGGTGCCGATAAGGGTGTGATGATCAAACCGAAGGGTGAAAGGTTACGTTACCGCCCAAAAAGGGATAACGACAAATTATGTCAATGTTACTAGGTGAAATTGTGTATGATTCGGGCATTTATATTGTTTTTAACAATAAATATATGATTTCTTTTAAATATTTACGGCTTAACTAACTCAAAAATTAGGTAAAATACTGATTTTAGAAATTTGACATAGACAAATGAAAGTGACTTAAAAATTTGGAGGAAAGATAAATAAATAATAGGTAAATTATACCTGTGTAAATATATAGAGGCTAAATTGTCAAATAGTACTCATTCCAAAGGGACTGTTAATTGTTTCATTTACAAAACAAACTCGACAACAATACTACTTGTTGTGAGATAATTAATATTTGATAGTAGACCTTTCTCAAAATCAAGAGTGCGTAATTGTTTCATTATACATACGGGTATGGCCACATCCCATTACTTTGTACTTTGCTTTGTCTATACTACATGCTAAGAGGAAGTATCTAACAAAATTCTATTATGTTTTCAAATTAGTAACTTGTACAAAGTTAATACCACCTTTATATTGATTTAATAGCTTGTTTAATAAGGCTTATTATCTTTTTATTAACATTAATTGTCATACATTTCAAATCTACACATAAAAGACAAATGTTTCAAACACGGGAACTAAGATTCATACACATCGAACTTTGATGATAGTTTATGCAATACAATTAATGAAAATATTAAAGTTGAGGACTAAATAATAAGAAAGTTTTAAATAAAACACACCAGAGAATTATTTAAAATATAAACAATTAAAAGTTAACTTTGCGAAACAAACAAATGTAAAATTAAACAACTTAAATGTAGAAGATTGTTTGCCTGAATGCGACTCAATGTTTGTCTTGCTGCTAATGTGACATTTTGCGGGTTCATAATAGATGTTCCTGCTAAAGGAATTCCTCTCTCGACCGTGCCTGATAAATAAATAACAATTTAACTTAATATTACTTGGAGCACAGGCACAGAATCGAGTTGGCATTGCCTGCAAGATATTTCAGTAGATATCAAAAGGATATTTGTTATTTAAATGCCTGGGAAGAGATAGATTCGATGTTCGTCCGCTGAAGGATGTGGATTCATCTGGGGATATAAATTTAAACTGTTTGGCAACGGTTTCTTGGATGGAATGCCTCCTATTTATGTTGTTTCACAATGGCGTTATATTGTTGGAACATTTATATTCTTGATTTTTAATGTTTCAGCAACGTTCAAGTCCAGACATTATAGTTTAAATCGTATTAAAATGCTCAAACTTTCNTTATCATTATTAAAATATTAAATATGAAAGAATAATTGTCATTAACAATGAAAAATATATAAAGAATAATAGAGAGTATACTTTATATTAATAACAAAACACAATTATTGATTTTGTTTTTATAGAATACAATTAAATATTCAAAAACTGCTGATGATTTTAACAAATCCTATAATAAAAGAAATTTAATGTATAAAATGGAATATGATTGTATCTTTCGAATTGTATCAAACAATAGCTTGTTTTTAAAATGAAAAACATGTTATTAAAATCTGTTTCCTTGCGCAGAACTTATTCAAAAGCAATAACAGATTGTTATCGATGTCTAAAAACCTTTATTTACAATGATACACAAGTTTGAACCTGTTTTTAATGACAAACCGGATCGCTACCATAAATAAGTTCTTCAAAATCAACAAAAATATTATTGATACATCAAAATTTTCGTCTCAAATGCCATTATAACAAACTTATGAAAGAAAAAGCCTGTAATATTATTATACCCGATTTAATGTTCTTTCTTTGTTTAACTTCCATGGAAGTTCGTTTAAAGAAAAGGATAGATATAGTATATTCCAGATTATATATCGTACTTTAATCCCGAGGTAAATTGCAAGCCGTAGTGTAGATTAGCTGTGGGCGGGTCCGATGCCAACAGATTTAATGAAAGGGGCCGGCGTTACGGTGCTACTAACCTAACTTACACGAATATCCTAACCTATATGTATAAGTTGCATTTCTTTTTTAAACAAGACTTAATTATTACCTAAATTTACATCTTTTTACACTATTAATTATGGAATTCTGCTTGTAGGAAGCTACTTTATTTAGCATGGAATTAATTTGTTTAACCGTAAATAATTAAAACAAACGTTGCTAATTTTTAGAAAAGACAATTGCGAGCGTTGTTTTCTTAGTACGTACATTTAAAATGATATTACATTTTTTAGAATAAATAGTTTACCTTATAATTATTGGAATATAAATTGGCAGGAACTGAACTCACCTGAAACAAAAAATAAAACAAATTATAAATATTACAATATTATAAACAAAGTATTCCAGTTATACATGAAATAAAGTGCAATTATTTGCAAATAAAACAAAAATAACAATTGACTGTTAATAAAGTAAATACCAATACGCTATTATCTTACACGATACATCAATATCTCGTAAATACCCGGAGAATTTCGGTAATTTTCAATTCGATACCGATCCGAAAATTCAACGAACAAATGAATGCAACAGTGGCATGTGCGCGGTCAGCATACGGCAGCACTGGAATGTCCGGAAGAATTCAATAAAATGTCCCGGAATGTTCCGAAACCTTACCTCTCACCGGACTCTACTATTCATGCTCATAGTCGCTCAAAAAAGAAATGAATGATGATTAAGAATACCGTTTTAAATAAAAACTTTTATAATGTCATTATAAATTTTTTCGTATTTAAATAAAAAATTCATTAAATTGTAATCCTTATATTCGTTTTGTTCAGTAATAGAACTGTAAATGAACAATAAATAATTAAAATAGAAACTTTATATTTTCTTTGTTGTTAAGAGGATTCTTCTTTATTTTATAACTCTATGGTTCATTATCTCTTTTCTGTTTAATTTCATCACGTAATCCTAGAAAGTTTTTATGCAGTTTTTGTGATGTAAGCATTTGTACTGGCCAAAGAGATTATTTCGGACTTACTTTAGTCCACTTACAATGCAAAAAAAAAAAAAATAATAAAAAAATGAACAACTTTATTCTCTTTTGAATAAAATGAACGTGTATGTACACGTTCTATTGTTATTATTATTCTGGGAACATTGATATAAATTTTACATTAATATTATTTTATTTAGTTTGATTCTATTTCGTTTAAATTTGATTATAATCAATTTCCAAATTCTATGAATGAAAAATATTAAATATTTTTGGTTCTCACTTCTGATTTTTTTAAATACTTTGATGAGAACCTCTTAAAGGTCTTTTAGGGTACACACATTTCAATTTTATGAGCTCTGTCTTTAAATACCCTAGTTATTAAGACAATCAAAAACTACTGCTTTTATTTCTTTGTCTTATCAAAACAAATATTTAAAAGTTTTTCAAAATTTCAATTTTTTAGTATTTTTAAATAAGTTTATCCTAAAGTTTCTGGTGGTCATTATATGTTCCAAGTAATCTGAACAAGTTTAAACTAATCCACTCCAAGCTGGCCATTATTGTTTGAAATATAAGTACTTCTCATTGCAGTAATAAATATCCAAAATTAACTTCATTAAAGTGCAAACAACGGTTAAGGAACAAAGATGACCGCAAAGACCATTATCCAGCAAAGTCAGTGAACTTTCAAACTTAAAACAACTTTTCGAGTAAAAAAACGATGGAGGTTGGTGGTAGGCGGCCATGAAACAAACAACTGGGACAAATTCCCGAAGAAGTTGACGTGCCAGACCCAAAGGACCGGTTGTTGGGTATACTTAGGTCTTGGTCACTGCCTACTTTCAGTCCTTATGGACGATGACATTCTTTGGTGATTCTGGTCAACTATGTTATGCAGTATTATGTGGTTTGTGACTGGAATTTAATGTTTCCTTGGTTTCGCCAACAGAAAGGATAATATCTTATTTTATAATTGTTAACTTCACTAATTATACAAAACTCGTCATTAATCTATCAATCATTTAAATAATGTAATTTCAATTTATGTTTTTAAATAAAGTTATTATTATTATGTATAAACATGTTTGGTACGAAGGAAAAAAAGTAAAAAGTCTAGTATAGAGTATCTAAATCCTTGTTGCTGCTATTTTATGTTGCGTAATGTATTCCCCTCTGGCCTTTCACAGCATCCCAAAGGACCACATACGGGTTTCAGCAGTAAAATGAAGATTGATTTCCACCGGAAAGAAAGGATATTGTCACTTTTTTGGAAGGTTTACAACGGTAAAGAGATGAAGAATATAAGATGTTTCAATTTTGAAAGATTTTTATGAGATGTCAAATTGAAGAGGCCATATTTTATTACATATCAAAATTGATGATATGTGAATACAATGCTGTACCTATGTTACATATAGTATATAAAATATTTGAAATTAACTGCAACACTGACAGATAAAAATCACACCTATCCAAATGTTTTAAACAGAAAATACCGTGTTATAAAACAAAATAGGAATAAAACAAAATATTCATAGCACTCTTTGAAAGTTCATCATGAATTTAACGCACCATTATCTCTGTAACATATCATGGATAATACACTAGAAAAGAGACAATGACACATAAAAATAAACATTGCAAAAATAATAACAAATCACTCCAATTTAAAATGTTGATTTAAACTAACAGACAATTTCACGCTACATAATCCAGAACTTGATCAATCTATATAAAAACAATTTTTATAAAACAAAAATTTCTAACATAAGCGATAGTCCAATTTTAATAAAATAGTTTAGTTGTGATATAAAATGTAAGAACCGTTTATCAAGTCGATATAAATAAATAAATAAATGCTTGGATTAAATTATTTAGAAAAAGGATGAGTCTATAATAAAATAGTAAGGCAGCATTAAACCTTAACTTTACAACAAAATTTAATAGTCGCTGGGTGATGGGAAGTTACTTTTTCTCTTTATTAGACTACATTACACGTTTATCCCATGTCCTGATCTGTCGTCAGGGTACACTTTTATTGTGTTCCTACTGTTATTGGTTTCTTGATGTCACCAGAGATTCTAGATATGGAAGCTGGATACATGTGACCATGTGTGTTTATCTATCAGTATGTGTGTAAGAACAGGGTAAACGTATTGTCTATTTTTGTGTATTTGTGTTTTGAATAAAAGTTTATCTGTGTAGGTTTTCAATCTTCTATCTACAGAATGGTATTGAATTGCAAGATACGCAGATGTACTCAAATAATCTGATCATCATTTCATTACTCTCTGATTTTATATAATATATTTCTAGAATTAAGAAATATTTCTCAGTATTGTCAAAAAATTGTGTTTGCATAATGACATCTTAAAATAAATCATGAACAAATATAATAAATCAATCTAAAAGTGTAGCAGCATCACTTGTTATTCGAAACATATAAATATTTTTATAAACTATAAAGTTACCGGTCTTAGTCATATTTTCATGCGCTACAGTACCGACGCTGGCCGAGAAACCTAATGCTATATTCACGGAGTCTGGAGTTAAAAAAAGTAGTTGCATTCTTTACAAAATTCACCTTTTATTGGGATATTACTTTCACATGAATTGATTGGATATTTAATAAAACATATATTTTCAAAGTTTTAGATAGAAAGCGCTATTATTTTTTTATATTTTTGCCAAAATTTTTAAGCAGAAATCGGTAAAAATGTTTTATTTCTTAGTGAAATTAGCTCATTTATTAGGTATTATATTTAATATATAAGGCCATAAGCAAATTATAAAAACGTGTACTTTCAAAGCTTTAACTTAAAACCTTAATTCTTTTACGAGCTTTTCGCAAAAAATAAAATTCGATAAAAATTCCTGATATATAACCTTTTTATTGATGAAAACCCATCCATTTTTAGGCATAGTTATTAATTATTAAATCACTAAGCTATTAAATATAATTTATATTTCCAAATTTTTGACATTTAAGCGTAATCATCTCCCGAGATTTTTGCAAACAACTAAAATTGCTGATATATTATCTGATTATTATTACAAAATATGATCAATTATTTCTTGCAAAAATTTAAATAAAAATTTATAGTATATAGCAAAATATTAATTTTAAATGTTTTCTTAGAAATGTATAATGATTTAATTGATGATAAAATGACAAACAACCCCTGATTTCAACCCTGTAAGATAGTGTGAGTATATGAGAATTGAGAAAACACGAAATAGAAAGAGATAAAGTCTATTATAGCACACATGATGAGAAAAGAAAAGTGTGTCTTAGATCTCGGAGCATATTGTGCTTATAACCCTGTATAACATGACATAGAAAAGAAAAGAATAAAAATCTTTTCGATGAATTCTTTTGAGTTTATTTTTAAAGAAATGGTTTATTTCGATATCGTTCAACAGTTTCCATTGTATTCGTTTTGACTATAGAAATAACTGCATTATAAATTAAACTAAATCAAATCTCCGACTTTATTTATTTACAGAGCAAATACAGTAAAAAATTTATTGCGTGTATAACTGCATGCAGATATTTGTAATAGTCTTGTCAAAAGCATTCCGAAATCATGCAAAAATGTAACGTTCAAATTTTTTGTCTGCATCAAATAAAATAAAAAAGAATATTGAATATGAAGCATAAAAAGGGGAAAATCACAGCTGGATCAATTCAAATAATATGGAATCATTCTGAGTTTTTGTTCACATATTCGTCACTGGCAAGACCCAAAGAGATATTTAAAATATGTATGAAACATAACTATTGGAAATATTTTATCAAAAAAGTGGTTTTATTTAGATTCTAATGGACGGAAAATTGTATGAAATTTTTGCTTAAACAATGAAATATAGTTTATTTTATTTCGTTTAGAATTTTTGAGTTTTTTTAGTCTTCTTTGAAATGATTTATGCAAACAAAGTCGCTTATAGTTTTGTATCCTCAAAGCCATCACACTATAATTTTATATAAAACAAATAAATTGTCTTTAACATCCATTTCTCTCTTTGTGAACTGCAAAACGCAGGGTTCAACCCTTCGGGCGTTTCGATCCACTTTACCGTGTATCTTGCCTCTCACCGCTCTCCACCAGCCCATTCGTCTTTCGCTCCACGTGGCTACGACACAACAAACCCGGAAAACAGAACGTTCAGAGGTCCGGAGCCCAAAGTCCGGAGTCCAGTGTATGGTGAAATAGACGTTAAACATATATCCTTAGGTTCAAACCATAAGATGGAATATAGGTTTTAGGTTTACGAAGTTCGGAGTGAGTCACAGCTGATGTCCAATGTTCGAACGTATACCAAAGAATTCTGTGTTTTTGTCGTAACTTTTCCGTTCTTGGGTGTGAAAGAAAGCTAAAGTTTGTTCAATTGCTTTTCCAAATTCTTTATTGACTATTTTTGAACATTATTTTATTGGTGACAACTTGCTGAATTGATTGTAACTCTTGTTTAAAAAGTAATAAAATGTTTTCCCAATAAAATGATAGGTATTTTATTTACGTACGTAAAATAAAAATTAAGAGAGTTCTAATCAATTAAATCGGCTTCAAAACCCGATTAGAAATCGGTGCATTTGGTTTGACCGAGTTTTTCATCTCATTAACTTTTTAATTCTATCAGGAAAAGGACGATTCGATTAATTCAGTAGACGATGCCTGTTATCCTTTCGTTTATCCTGACATTACCGAACTCTTCCGATTGCTTCCGAGAAAAATCGAAACCTGCTATGACATTACGGTAGGTGATGTCTGCTTGATGCGGCTCAAACGGAATGATGAACCCCTTTTTCTTCCTCTTATTCTTATTCTTCGTCAATGAGAAGTCGTACATTATCATCTTTGAGTATATAGCCTTGGATATTTATATTTTTATACCAACATTGATTTCTCATTCTCATTTTATTTATATATTTTATACTTCTTGTTCATTATAATTGACACTTATTGCTAATTTTTGTAACAACTATAGTCTAAATATTTTCAAAGAAAACTTCTATAATTTTGCTTTTTTTTTTCAAGAGATGAGTAGTAAAAGAATTGTTTGTATGATCGATTGATTACATGATCAATGGAATAGCTGCTTCATTTCCATGTTGGCAGGCGCTTTTCTCTGACTTCTCTGCCTTTTCACTTTGCGTTACTGGATTCTTTTGTAGAGAAGTGTATTTTAGAACGCTAGTTTACGATGGGAAAAGACAAGTGCCGTTTCAATTCCCAGTTGACTTTGGCAGCTGAAGCATTTCCATGGTACGCCTTAAAATTTCATGTAAAAACGACAATCTGAAAGGTCATACATGCTTAAAAGGAAACTTCAAATTTGATGTTCTTTTTAAAGACTTTTTGGTCGGTTTTTCTACTGCATGACACACACGATTTTGATGCATTCGGAGTTCTACCGCTTTATATCGATTCACTTTTTGTTTTTAAATTATTATCGTCGGAAGAACTGTACTTTGCATTCAAATCGACTATATTTTGAAACATAACCAATATTTTTATATTTGAACTATTATTCATTTATAAGTTCTTAATCAGTTTCTCAATTATCAAGATGCAGAGAAACATTAACAAAAACTTTTGTTAATATGTTACTAGAGTATAGTTTAATTTAGAGTTAATGATCTGTACCATCTAGATAATTCTAAGTTACAAATTATCTTGGTTTACAATCGATATTATTTGGTAATGTTCTATATATTTTATCTGTTTGAAATAAATTTTATTTACGAAAAATATGTGATACTCAATATTAAATGAGCTTTGATTTTAATGTTAGCTTTTGGTAGAATAAAATATTTAATTGATTAATAGGATTAAATGGTAATATATATCATCAAGCTTAAGACCATGGTAACGCATTAACTATGAGCTTTATTAAATTAATTTTGTTGAGAAAATAATCGGGTTATATTTGAGCTTTTATTACTAATTGAATTCTGATAAATATAATAAGTATAATCATTAACGAAATTATTATCTTCTATGTGAGATTTTATTGTAATAATATGATGAAAATTGTAAGTAAAGACATTAATAACAATTATAAATTTAAATGTACAAGTTATGTTCGCAAATACATTAGAGGAAAAGTTGTTTATTACATTTCCGGGTTGAATAGACGTAGTCGAAAAGTCGAAGGACATGTTGACCTTTCCAAGGTCCTGACACCAACAAGATTGTTGGCGCGTACCCAAAAAGATTTCGTGTTAAAAATTGAAGATGCCACAAGCAAAGCTAATACGCGTCGACATTTCACTAGGTTATAAAAGTATTTTAGAGTTAATTTATATTTTGTGTATCTGGACTTGGTTTTACTTTGAGTTCGACTACGATCTCGCCACTGCGGATGTGTCCCATTACATTAAGTGCTTTTGAGTATATTTTTATGTTATTTCTCGCTTTTGTACGTGCATAGTTTTCTTAAAGTATGTTTCGTACTTTTATTTCGCTATGATTTTCTGTCTCATAAACTACAAAATTTATATAATCTTTTAGGTTATATTTTATAAAATATTTTTGTTTACTACTTTGTTTCTAATCCACTTAAAAGGCATTTTAGAATAAATTTAATACTAGCACAATTAATAATTAAACAACAACGTCAAAAGCATATAATTAAATCATTCATCACTCGATGAACAGCAATTCAATTTTTGTGTGAAAAAAAAAAAGAAAAGAGACTGAATGGTAATGATATTTAGACGAGAAATTGAGAGGAATAAATATGCTATTAAAATTCTATTGGAATCGACGAGGACTCTGGAGAGAGGCGTTGAATTATCGTGACCTCATTTCTTTCTTATTAGAAGCTAGTGCGAACGAAGAAGCCATCGTTCTTTCTGCAACCACAGCCTCCATTCTGTATATGTGTATATTGAGACGTCAAAGACCTCCACACTAGAGGGTTCATTGGAATTTAGCTTTCTCATATTCTTTTGTTTATTTATTGCGTACAGGGATTTTGTCTCTATTTATTGACTCAATCTAATTTACGAAATATACTCATCTTTATTTTATACTTTGATTAATAAATATATGAAATTATAAATATAAAAATTAAAGTTATATTATTAAATAAAATATTTCAATACATTTATAAAAGT
>CM008240.1:1764593-1789178 GCA_002278615.1 Pogonus chalceus | reverse complement strand
GAAATTATAACTAAATACAAGATTTATTTTATACAATTATCTTTATGATAGACGATTCGAAAACTTAAAACGTTAAAAGAAAAATAAATATTTGTGTATATCTGAATATGACGGAAAAATTTTAACTTTATATTGGAATATAAATGTTCATTTAGTTGAAGTAATTATATGAAAATTTGAGCAAAGAATTTTATTATTTAAACATTTAAGCACATTTGTAAAATGCATGACATGTTAATTTATATTTGAGAACAATTAACAGTCTCAAAAGTTTTTCACCAAGCAAAGCACAAATTAAATCTAAATGTAACAAACCATAAAATGTCAGAATTAAAACAAAAAATACCCAATTATTTTCCACAACCAACTGGATTTCGATTTCCATTAAAAGCAACTTTCCACCTTGATAAATAGTCGCAAAATGAAACCGTTTTCATTATTTTCGTCGATCCAATTAAACAAAGTTCAATTATACAAGCACTTTTACGTTAAAAAACGAACACGATTGTACACGTAAAGGAGTAAAGGAGATTACCTAGTAAGAAGAAGCATCATCATTAATTAACGAATGAGGAACGATTCATTAATTCTCGATCAAATAAATAAACGGAAGATAAAGCTGAGAGATCTCTCGGAGTGTTAATGCAAGAACTTAATCTACTGGAATGATTCTATGTAATGTTACCTTGTGTGCATTGGGGCTATGCAATTCTCTGATTTGCGAATCTTGATCGTTAGATTACGATTTCCAATTTTCACGAATTTTCATTACCTATTACTTTTATTAATTTTTATAAATCAATACTTAAAAATTTAAACTTTTACTTTAAGTTCTAAGCATAAAAAAGGAAAGATAAAATTACATCAAATTCCTTGAATCCAATTCAAACAGTTTTCCTAACCTAAAAAATGTTAATACCCCAATAAAAAATTAATCCAATCAATATAGTCAAACATTTATCCCATCCCAAATCCTTAAAAACTAAATCAACAATGGTCCCATCTCAATAATCCAAAACTATCGTAAAGTTACAAATCCATTTTATAAAATCCCAGTATCACCTGTTCATTTTCCGTATATCGCATGTCAACCATTACACATATATGAAAAATGAAATATCCTATTCCCAGGTGTATCGAATATTGTACGGGCCACTGTATCGTGGCCAACCGCGATCGTGAATTCAATTCTTGTTGCGTAAGGCCTCGGTAACATTGTGATAAGGCGTGGGGATAACAGGGATACGGGATACTAGGAGAAGGTTTTGTATATATATCAAAGGAGATATGATTGAAAATATCAGTTTAATATTGGTGATTAGAGACTGAAACATGGCCTTCAAGGTATTATAACTTTTCTTATTCTTTTCAATTTTAAAAGTTTCAATAAAAAAATATTTAAATGTAATTTTTTACAACTCATTTAAGTTTTTAGAACATTATTGTTATGAAACACTTTCATTTTGTATTGTTTTTCTTAAAATAATTCAAAAATATTTATTTAATATTATTTGAAATAGAAGTAAAAGATTAAATTAAAATAATTATTTCAATTTCAGCTCATCTTAAGCTGTGCCCTCTTAGCGACCGCATATGCGGGATATATCAATGCCCCTTTGACATTATCAGCGGGTCGTAGCACTCCCTTGCCCGCTCCAGGATATACCGCTCCTGCTGCAGTTGCAATTCACGCCCCAGCGCCAGCGCCTATCCAAGCTCCCATTATTACAACACGAGTTGAACCTTACGACCCTCATCCTCAATATGCATACTCATACGATGTTAATGATCATGTGACTGGGGACAGTAAAAGCCAGGTATGCCAAGATATAATTTATATATTCGCAGGTTGAAAATTTATGCAATAAACCATTAATGCTAAGGGTTAAAAATAAATATATTTTCTTTTGTAATATTTTTTAGAGTGAACACAGAAATGGAGATATCGTCCAAGGCCGTTACAGTCTCACCGACCCAGATGGCTCTCGCAGAACTGTTGACTACATTGCTGATCCACATAATGGATTCAACGCCATCGTAAGCAGACAACCAGCCCCAGCTCCAATTCCTGCTCATCCAGTCATCGCGGCACATCCTTAAGATAATATTTGGACTGTTATCCTGTTGAAACACGAATATGGAATATGCGAATAATTTTAAGTTTATTTTTATGATTATATACTGCCAGTTGTAAACGTATTTGATAATAAATGTGTTCATTGGTACTATACGCATTCAAATATTCAATTGTTTTTATTCCTACAAATTGCAGCTTAGATCCAAAAGATTTTATTTTAAACTAACCAAAATTAATTAGAATTTCTTTTTTAATTAATTCAAATGTTTTTGAAACATTTGAGGTAAAATACATATATGCGAATATATTAAATGTATTTCAAGAGAACTAGGAATGGAATAGAATAGCGTGTTATCCAAATATTGGATATTGAAGGTTTGCATAGTTAATATGAAATGTATTTTGATGAATAATACAGAACTAAATATAATGAGACACGATAATATCTGAATTTAATAGAGTATCTTCCTGGTTCAACGGATCATTTCAGGAATAGATCCAACAATTCGTTGAACCAAAACCATACAAATTGACTAGTCAGAAGTGGTATGAAACTCTGGGAGTAGTATTCCTCTCTCGATTCCCATTCGCAACAGTTATTGTAACAATAACAAGTTCGCAACAGTAGCACAACATCGAGGTACGAATTAAACCTAGTATGTAAAACAATAAACAAGAAACACTTCGAGAAAGTTCGCTTATTAACCGATCTCCGAAGTAACGTCGCTGAATTCAATTATATGTCGAGCGAATAGCGAATAGGCGGTGTTAGAAGTACACATAGCACTAATGCGAACAAAAACGGAACGTGCACGTAAACTGATAGAAGTCGAGCGCGTGTTAGCGTTGCTAAGTTCACGCCGTTTTGTGCCGTGTTTCGCGTGAAGTTTGCACGGAACATATGGCTGGTCTTGGTTTGTCGCGCCAAAGCTGAGGTTGAGGTTGCGAATAAATTTGCACGCTTTATGTTACGACTTCTACGAGGTAAATGTGTGGTTTCCCACTACACTTGCGAGGATTTCTTAAATGAAGTTACCAACTGCTCTATTCACCATATAAATTAACATCATTTTCTTATCTTCATAAGTTTTTATTCTCCTAAAGCTCAATTTACAAGAAAATTAACATTATACCCAATAAATATTTTCCTTCTTCCATTTATCCCAAGAGCAAATTTCTGAATCCCAAATCCATCTTACTTCAAAAAGCCTTAAAACATTTTAAAGGAATATATAAATCACCAGCTCCTAGATTTCCCACAAGATGAATTTGGAAGACTCATTTCCCATTTAAAAGATCTCATTTTGGATTTTCTTAGAAATCCAAAAAGAGCCAACCCTTTATATTATAACCAATTTTCATCTATTTATCATTTTCTTTTACAAGATTATTAAAAATTTTTGAGCATTGCAGTTTTTGGTCTTTTTTTATCGTCTTTTTTTGGATATAGGCCATTTTCATATCCTTCTATGCTTTCTTATTCTGAGTTATTCATGTCTAGTTAGATCTTGCTGTCAATTTCAAATAATAAGTCCATTCTTTGTCTCTTTTCAGTATATGGTCTCTACTGTATTTTCAGTACAAGATTATCAAAGGAAGACTTAATCCATCTATTCCAAATTAGTTAAGATTTGGTCTTTCAATAAAATTTTTAGAATACCATGAATTGCTTTCAAAATTCGAAAATAGAGCAATCTTCGAATCTTGAAAAGCAATAATCCAAGTTTAGTAATTATTCCTATTTATTGTTCATTAGAAATTAATTAATTTTCATTCAGGTGAAGAAACATAGTATATTAAAGTTGAATATCCTACTATAGTCTTTATACAACGGTCCATGTGAATAAGTATGTACGAGTATATGTGTACATAAGTGAGTGTGTGGGACGTCTGCAGAGGAAATAGCGTTTTGCTGTTGACTGATAGTTATGTCTTGACTTGCGTTTCGCATTGCGATGGAAATTGAAATGTTATGAGGTGATGTCTGGCACAGAATGAAAGATGGATTTATAAAAATGTTTGCAATCTAATATATTTGATGAAGCATATTATATTACAGTGTCTTAATAATAGCTTTTTTGGCATAACTATTATGTTTAATCCTGAATGTAATTTCTATTGTAAAAGTAAAGAAAACTCCTTTGATTCTACTCATGAACATGAAATCCTCAAGCGTAAATGTCTCTCCATTGGGAATGTTTATTTACAGAGCAGGTGTAACGAAAACACGGCAAACGGTAACAGAATAATAACAATTATGATTACTATTCAATTCAATTATCCGTAACTCTGTTCAAGTCACTAATTAACTAAACCATTATTATGTATACAAAACAATTTGTACCGCTCAACTATTTGGTACTGAAATAACTAAACAACCATTTGTGAATAGATTTTGAATTGAATACAGTAACTTATACAAACTTATATCATTTATTTTAATACAAAAGGACTATCATTTTAAGGTTATACACAGAAAATATATTGTTGTTTTATTATATTATCATAGAATATTCGATTCCTGTTTCGATTTGTTTAAAAACAAGTCCAAACACTGAACTATATACTATATAATACAAAAATAGCATAAAAAATATAATCTTGAATATTCCAATCCTAATATCAAATAATAATTGCGTTATAATCAATTTTGTCTCATAAAATTTTTAATATATTCGTAAATTGAAATTTATTACACTTCTAATTTTTAGCGTTTTATATGCGAACATTTAATCATTAAATTTATCTTTTATGTTATGGAAAAATTCGAATGAATATTCATTTGATGATTTAATTATTATCTGCACAATTTTTTATATAAACAAAGGATTATAATTCAATATGGTTATTAATTTCAATAAATATGGAATTATAAACACCAAATAATGTTATTAATTATTTTATTTACATTTAATCATATTAAATATTTTATTTTATTTATGTTATATATTGTAAATTCCAGTTAATAATTATGAATTTACTGAAAAAATAAAATTTTATTATAAGAATTTATAATTAATATTTGATTTTACATAGTTTTAACACAGCTGGATATAAACTATATTATAAAAGTTATTTCGGGAATGTTTTACAAATTAAATGCATATTAAAATCGTTTTTTTAAATTTAATAAATGGAATTTAAAAAATGATATTTTGATATATTGGAATATTTAGGTTTTATCTTCAGACTGTAGTTGCGCTAAATTATGTTTAAATCGTTGTAAAACAGTTATTTTAGTAAGTTTGGTTAGAAATGAGGATAAATAAATAAGTGAAATGTCTAACAATGTAGAATGACTTAAAATGAAATTTAAGTTGCCAAATATCTAATAAATAATGAAATCACAATAGCTTTCAAGTCTATACATGTGCATGTGTTAACATATATACCTAGTAGAATTACAACTACATTCACATACACACGATATAGCCAATCTAGTGTTGTCTACCCCTTGATTGAATGGTTCAATTTACTGTGTTATACATCAAGTTGAACGCGTAGCAGAAAGTTACGTTTAATTTATTTACCTCTCCGTGCGAAGAAACAAAAGAAAAACGAAAAAAATAAATAAAAACCAAACCCAGCCCCCTTTGTTCATAACCCCCGTGCTATTCGTCCACAACGATGTAACGACTTTTTAATTTCCCGAAAAAATGAGAAAACAAAAGAGATGCTTCATCAACCAGATGACCTTTACCCAGCCGGCTATTTTTGCAGTTTTCTTTATGATTGTTTGATATACAGTATCATTTACGGATATTTTTTTTAATGAACGTAGAACTGATTTACTAGATTTCATTGTTTTGAAAATAAAGCTACTGAAATTGAAGATTAAAATATATTCGAGAAATTTAAGCCAAAAAAAAAAAGGAATGTGTATCTGATTTAAGCTTGATCTATTGAAATCCGCCTTGGAAAAGAATATCCTCCCTGATCGGATAGAAACAATCTTAATACCCAATCTGAAGTTTATTTAAAATGTTTTTACAAGTTACAGAATGCAGGAATAAATAGAAAGAATAGGAAATGCGGTTAACTTGCAATTGACTCACGACTCACGCACTCCAGCAGGGCACATGGGAAGTCTCTACTGCAAGGCTCGCAGGAATCATACATCCCAGTCTCTTGGGACTTTGTTTTGTATATGTAATAACGTTTATTCCGGTAACTGAACACGATAAAAGCCGAACATGGACCGAACAAACACGATAATGCATTCGGAAAGTTAAAATGGCGTCGCACTCGTTTTGTGTATGTTTTGATTATTCAAATTCTTCGTCGACGCAGCAGTTCCAAGCTGTTTTCTCTATACGAATTTTCCATTTCACAAAGCTACGGTTCTCTTTATTGTATTGTTTGGATCCGTCACGGGAAAATCAATATGCTATGCGTGGAAATGAGTTACGGAAATTATGAATATTTAATTAGAATTTATTTTATTCTTATTCATTGCGAAATATACCACAGACCTACACAAAACCCAGGCTATTACACATGCCTTCTTTTTATGTCTTTAAGACCTAGCTCAATAATTGAGAGTATAGCTGACACGATGAAATTATATTATCAATCTTTAAAAATAACCCAACCAATATTCCTGCAAAGCAAATTACTCCATCCCTCATTAGAGCTTCACAACAATGATTCATTAATTCATAAAGCATTATGCTCCAATTAAAAAGAATAAAACCTCATAAAAACAATTGATATCTGCGGAACAAATGAGAAAAGAGGGATGCGAGAGTAACAAAACGGATTTAACTCGCAAAGAACAATACCAATGAGTTTGGACACAGCTAATCTGTAGGTGTTAACTCTATACNTTTTTTTTTTTTATCCAATGTGAAACGTGGGCCTGCTCTGGCCAACAAATTGGTTAATTCCTTGTGATTCTATTGTTCAACAAACAAAACTTTCAATGAAATACTCAGTTTGGGATTTTACGAAACTTTGCGGTTTTCCTCTGAATAAAGATATTCAACATATTTTTATAAAGGTTACCCAATAAAATTACTTTGCAACAGTTAATTAACTATCTATACGCATCAAAACATAACAATAACTAAGTTAAATGTACGGTTTTGTTGATTTTAAATTAAAATCAAATGCAAAATTTTGCGTTCTTAACATTGAAGCTGTATCAATTTTTGTTTATTTAATGGTACAAAAGAAAAAAATAATAAATTAAGAAAATAACATATTTATAAATGAGAAAAGAGCAAAAGTATAAGCGAGATCATAGCTGAATTTAATCCAAGAAAAGAATAAGCATTAATAAAACATCAAAAAAAATCCAGTTTGAAGGAGCAAAGAATGTAACAAAATTTCAACATATTATCAAATCTTCTGCGTTATTCCTTAACCCAATTAAAGCAAACAAACGAAAAAATTCCTCAACAAAGAAGGGAAAAAATCCCCAACCATAGAAAACTCCGAGGGTAATTTAATTTTAAAAAGTTGGAATTTTGCGAACGGAACCACCGTGTAATACTAAGTAAGCTACACGAGAAATGCAAACGATTATTCGGTCCATAAACACGTAGTTCCCGCTGTCTTCGTTGACGGACAAAAAAGAGATCAGCATTGAACGCACGTAACACTCGCTGCTTCGAACCACCCACACCTTTACCACCCCTTGACGCAAAGAGTGCTTAAGAATTTATATTTACCACATTTGCACTAACACAATTGCATTAATTGTTATGCTTTAAAATGCATTCACTGCACTCAAATGGAACAAATCAAATTATAACATTACTCGAATTTGTAATTGGTTTCTAATATTGAATTTCCAAGTTTTGTATTACTATCGCATTAATTAATTTATATTTCAACTAAAATATCACTTGTGCGTTAGATTTGCGTTAATTCTGATTGAAGTATTAAGGGTCAGACTTTTTAATTGAATTTACATCGTACAAACGAGTATGTACAAGAACCCAGGAAAATACTCCAAAAGATTTACAAAAATAAATAACATCAAAGTAAAAATTTGTACAAAAAATACTGCAGTGTTTGAATATCTCTTGTAGTTAGTGAGTTCACCGCCAGGATAACAAAACGGCAACACAGAGAGGGCGGTGCCCATTTTTTTAAGTCCTTAGTTCATTATACAGCGCGGTTGCTTTCATTAGGTTGATTGTGTAATTTGTATTTAATCCACGATGAGAACTCTGCACGCCTGCCAACTAGAGCGCGTAAAAAACGACACTTTAAATCATACAGTTCTAGATGGAATTATTAAAAAATTATGCACTTTTTAAAGAGCGTTTAAAAATATATTTTATTTACTTTTCTCTTTATTGCCTCTAAAGCTGCTTCAGTAAATATTTTTCAGCTCCTATTTTATTGGGCTCTTTTACGTAAAAAAAAAATCGATATGAATCTGAACCTGTTTTTACTTATAAACTCTTTANATATCTCTTGTAGTTAGTGAGTTCACCGCCAGGATAACAAAACGGCAACACAGAGAGGGCGGTGCCCATTTTTTTAAGTCCTTAGTTCATTATACAGCGCGGTTGCTTTCATTAGGTTGATTGTGTAATTTGTATTTAATCCACGATGAGAACTCTGCACGCCTGCCAACTAGAGCGCGTAAAAAACGACACTTTAAATCATACAGTTCTAGATGGAATTATTAAAAAATTATGCACTTTTTAAAGAGCATTTAAAAATATATTTTATTTATTTTTCTCTTTATTGCCTCTAAAGCTGCTTCAGTAAATATTTTTCAGCCCCTATTTTATTGGGCTCTTTTACTAAAAAAAAAAAAAAATCTATATGAATCTTAACCTGTTTTTACTTATAAACTCTTCAAATAATTATAAAATTTAAGTAATTGGAGTCTTTGCAGGATAAAAAACTGTTATTAATAAATCATGTAAAATATAGATGCAATCTTAGCCGTGAAATAAGAATAATTTAGCTTTGACTTATTTTCAACGTCAAAGCCTAGAGATTAAAGATATAACATGAGGTATATGGGTGATTAAATGATCAAAGAATGGCACATATACATGTAGGACGGCCATGTTGTGTCCATTTGTTAGCGGTCAACACGAAAGCAACAAACTGCCGGCTTTTTGCAGTAATTTATATGTAGTTAGTACAGCCAGATAGGAAAATCACAACGTTCAAATTGTCCTTTAAGTGCTTAATTTCTGACTGGTTAATGAGCGTGGACAGCTGGAAATATATTGTTTGACAGTTTTGCCTTTTACCAGAATTCTTTTGCATACACAAAAAATATTCACTTTTCGCTATTTCTAATTAAAAACCGTTTAAAATTTTCGCCCCAGATAATATCAAAATAGTTGCTTCATAATATTTACTGTATTTTTATAAAAAAAGCTTAATATAAAATACATATTTTATGCAAACTCAAATTTAAATAGTTTATAAAATAAAATTGTTATTATTTTTGGCTTTTTAACTTAAATATTATTAAAATATATTTTTTATCAATTATCCGATAGAAACATAAAATAAAAATGGTCATTTTTTATATTTTTATTGGTGTTTATAAACATTTTTTATTAAAATAAAGTATAAAGCCTAATCAAGCCTCTTTTTATAAACTTCCCCTTTTATCTTAAAAATATATATTCCTTAATTATTTCTAAGAAAATCAGTGATTTCTTAACGTAAAGTAAATTATTTTCTGCATTTTCTTTTAATTGAAATTATTATAGAGATAAAATTATTAGAAATGTCTTTATACATTTATATACAAATCATGTTTAAATAAATAAAATCTGTATCTTTAGTATTTCTACATACAGTAAATTAAAAATAATCTCGTAAACAATAAAAAAAGCAGTGCCATTAAATGTAAACAATAAAATAAGTAACAATAATAATCTTAACTCACCGTTTACAGCGTCAGAACAATACTTTATCCAATAAATGTAACCATGGCTGCGTTCTTATCTAAAACAACAATAATAACAAAAAAATAACTAACAATGGTAAACAACGCACAAATTACGACAAACAACTAACGAATCATGAAACATATAAAACGTTTATAAAAAATTCTTCAGATTAACACAAATGGAAACTATTACCGATGTTCAGTTGGAAAAACTAAAATTTCCTGTTTCAAATGTATATTCCAATAAAAATAAAATGGTGGCCACACAAGAAACATTAAAACAAAGCGATATACATTGTACATTGTACAACATACTGCTAGTGGCTATTAAAACCATTTTATGTATCGCGTAAAATAAATAAAATGAATGGGAAAACTACCAAGAAATAAAACACGATTCCATTTATTTATTTAAAATTTAACCATTATGCCTAAATTAGTTAGGGTTTGTAAATATCATTTATTTTTTTCATTTTATTGCATGTTTTTCTAAGTATTTATATCTTACAAATATTCTAAGAATTTAATGATAAGCATCGCTACACAATTTTAAATCAATACTTCAGATTTTTAACTAATTTACAAGATCTATATTAATGTTGACAGAAATATTTCATTATATAGATTAAATAAAAGAAATAAAAATCTTGATTGATTGCAAGGTTTTCTGTAAATCAAAGACTATGAAGCAATCAGGTTTGACAGGTTATTACAGGAAATAAGCAACTAGATAATAGCAAATAATGAAAAATTCATTTAAAACTTTTAATATTTATAATAAACTTTTAATATTTAAAATAAATTTAGGCAAATATATATTATAATCATTTTTGAAAACCCAAAATAGATTTTTTTAAAAAACATTTCAATTTCTTTAAATATAAAAATCGACTTTATAAACAAATGAAGAGAACAAAAGAAAAATGAAGAAAAAAAGTATATTTTCAAATAAATAATAATAATGATTAAAGATACAACATTTGTATATAAATTTGGGAGCTTAAGGTTTAATTTTTGCAGTAACATTAAAGAATAAATTATTTGCATACATGTTGTACAAAATAAATTTATCAGACCATAATCATGAAGAGTAACTAAAGAACTAAAGTCCTGATATCCCACGTCCCAAAAGATTAAACTTCACTCTCTTTACAGAGAGACAAAATTCCCTTGGTCTATAAAGACGTGTGTAGAAATGTATGTCCCCTATAGAGCCGACGCTTATAAGCAACACCGGAACCTGAACCATGATAAAATTAGCTAACAAATTGAGTTTGTAGCAGCAGTAAAAAGAATTAACGGCTATAAAAATTTATGAAGGGCTTCTTTGCTGAATTAAAATTTGCAAGAAGGATGTTGTTTGCATATTTTGACCGTTTTACACCTTCATAAAATACGCGCTTAACCAACCGGGTTCTTGATGGATTACCGCAATGTCGACAATCATTTTTACGAATTTATATTCACAAGATCAACATGGCATTATAAAACTAAGCACGATTTTAATAAAAAAAAAATACTAATATCCATATTGGGTGCATATACAAATCTGTATATTATTGGTTTACATATATATCATGGCCACCTGTCCTGAAGCTGTCGTGTTGTGTTTTTCCGATCGTTCACCTCGAAATCGGAGTTGATACCGGAGCTGGTACCGGAGAACTGAAGCGAGACAAATCCGATTCCATCAGCATATGGAAATCGAAATTTATACATGGCATTTTAAAACGCTACGTTTATGTTTTTACTGACAACATTTAAACTACGATGTAAGAATATGTTACATACTGATTTGCAAATGTTATTACTGATTCTTTCGGCTTCAGCAAACAGATTATTCTGATTCAATCCACTCAAACTATTAGTCTAATCTAATATTTTGTACTTTATTTACTGAAATCTTAATTTATTAATCCTTTTTTGTAAATATAAATAATAAAAACTATTAATTTATTAATTTTAGAGTTTTTTTATTGATTACTGGATTGTTAGAGATTAAGTTAATAAGTATTAGGTATTTTGGTATTTTGGTAAAAGAGATAAAAAAAAGTTGAAAATCATCAATATGAAGTGTGCTGTAAACAATACAATATGTCAACCATCAGATTACAGCCTAAACACACAGTGCGTGTATGCATCCAAACATATTTATCAGTTCCATGCATGAGATACTCCGCGCATGGTACATTTCCTGCGGCTTTAGAACCAAAATGGCGGTGGGTCAATGGATGGTAAACTAAAACTGTAAACTCATAGCCAAGTACGATGAGAAACATTCAAAAGACAGAGCATCATCAACCATAGTATCAACCAGACAGAAGAGACGCGTTGCTGTTGTGGAGACAACGAATATCAACCAAGTAAACTGTTTTAGGACCGCAACGGGGTTGAAAGGAGTAAAGGGGTTGTGGGTAAACCGCCTTGGTAAACAATGAACGTATTTTTCAACGTCGTTGAATCGAGGACCCCGGATTACGTAGAGCACAAACACTTCAACTTGATGACAATGCTACTGGGGCTCGGAGAAGAGCTTTATATGGTACATGGTTCTGTTTCTTTCTACCTACGAGTATAGTTCATGTATTTCGTTCTGATCACTCAATACTACGAAACAACTTTATTTATCTGTAATCACATTGTTCTTGTACTCTTAACACAACTTCAAGTTCATCTACTTTTATAAAATAAATACCAATCAGTTACTTCTACCATTAGTAATATCATTACTCTTTCAATAAAATATCAGAATCATTATTAAAAAATATATTTTTTAAGCTAAAGACATTAAGAAATACAATTAAAGCAAATCTTTCCATATATCATCCGTAAAAATGCAATAAAACCCTGAAAAGAGCCAAAAAAGTACTTTTTATATCAGACAATCGACAATCCAATAAGGAAAAAAACGTTGAATGAAATTTCTAAAGCAATTCAGTGCGTTGTATTTCCACATAGAAAAACCGCAGAATACAGACATATTCAGTCATCCTTGCGAATTGCAGAACAGTCGGATCTCGGTACTCGGCTCTCCAAGTAGACACAGCACAAAGGGTTACTTTGAAGATGAAAGAAATCATAGAATTTAATAAAGATTTTGACATAGTAAGGGAAGAAACGAATATACGGAAATTGTACATATTTGGCTTGGATTAAATATTTTTTATAAAACGTTTTTCCAATATAAAATTTTTGAGTTATTATTCATTGATTTGAATATTTCATCAGTTTATTTGTTTGAGATAAATATGTAACATGATTTATTTAAAATAGTCTAGTGTAACAATAACCTTTAAATCCATATAATAATCCCCGAAAAAATCTTTTAATACCGAATGAAATTTAAATAAATTACGGCTTTTGCAACACACGGCATTCAAATTAACAAAACCAGTAACAGTTGTGCCAAACTGACAACATCGCTTGCTAACTAGCAACATGGCAACACTGGGCCTCCTGCTGTTCCTGCTGATACTGGTTGCGTAACGTAGTACTTTTGAAAAAATATTTTCGTACATCAAAAATGAATTCCCGCATTGCTAATTGCGTTTCAGCTGCGTTGACGATTTTATATTCGCGTCGCGGGCGGTTCTGATGACCGACGGGAATTTATGAGGGGGTAAATTATAGGGTGGTTCGCCTCAGAATGGGAAAAGTGAAAATACGGCTGATTTACATGCCGCGAATATTCAATATTTTAGATGCTCTTAATATTACATGCACTTTAACTCTGTCATCATCCATTATTTCATATTCTTTAAAAAATTACTTTTAAGTTTTACAGAAATGAAAGTAAATGGACAATTCCAAAAGTTTTCATTACATCAAATTAATTAGATTTTAAAAAAGAATAACATATGTCCTTACTTTTACTTTCTCTTTAGTTTAAAGAACATTATGCCAAAAACATAAATATCTTCAAATCTACTTTAGTTTTTGCCTCAATACAAATTATAATTTGTGTTCAGGAAATTAAAAATGAGTGAAATATTGTTAAAATAAAAAAGTTTAGTATCCTTGAAGCAATCTTTGTGGTTAAAAACGAAGAAAAAATACTTATTTTGGAGTTTTCTTCCTAAGATGACCATTTCCCACTTAGATATTATTGGTCAAATTATTTCAAATCTTTCGTTGTCAAAATAATGCATTGCTGATGGTTGCTTTGCTGAAATTACTGAAATAGTGTTTATGTTTAATTTGTACTTTTACTTTGTTTTTCAAGTTATCTTTAATTAAATTTATGAATTGTATAAAAACTATACAAACATGAACCTATTTTATTTCAATTTGTGAAACTTAGTGTCTTAGTAACTTATTTTTTAAAGTTGCATGTGTATAATAAACCTTCATTTCCTGTCATCCTAATGGTGAGCCAAGTGAAGTGGACATGGCAGCCATATAGGAAATAATATAGAGTATTTATGCGAGTACTTTATCTGTGTTTACCCATTTATAAAACACAGGTATCCGTGTATATATGTGTATATCTGTAATGTAACTGGTGTCCGCGTTCTGTGCAAATGCAAATCTCATTTTCCGCACGGTTGTATATGTACGGTGAACGGTAATACGTTTATTCCCAAATGGAAACTGTCGGAAAACTGAATCGACTTGGAATTTAAGAGGCCATGGAAATTTAAAACGAAAGTGAGTACGGGTAAAATACTTCTGTTCGGGAGAAGGTTAGTTGTACGATGCGCGATGCGGTCTGTATATGTAAGATGAGTTGGATTCCACGAATACACCGTGATTTTATTCGATAAGTGTAAACGGATTTTTTCGCTTCACATCGTTTCATTTGAACCGGGAGATGGAATATCGATGGAGTAAATGAGCGCATCAATATCTACCTGTACTTGCACTTTACTTAACTGCCTCGCCATGCATTCGAATTTCTTACACAACATATGCAGGAATATATATTTCATTTCATATTTATATATTTGTATATTTCAAACTATGTTTTAGTTTCTTCAAAAATGCCTCTAACAGTTTTAATAAAAACTACGGACTTATCTCTTAGTAAAATATTTAAAATTTGTATAATCGACTTGCAATTTAAAAATATCTAGGATCACTTAAAACTGCTGTAACTTATTGATTGATTTCAACCAAAATTGGGTATATTAAAAGTTATAGTAAAAATACTTATGGAGTCTATCTAAAATTCTGAAAGAATCTTATGATTTCGCTAAACTTAAGATTTCTGGATATAATTTGAATAAAAAATGAATATACGTATATCAAAATGTCAATAAAGAAATCGAATTATAAAAAGTACAATAGAATGAATTTCAGTATCATTTAATAAATTTATACAAATAATCAGTTTTTTATCATTTTATGAAATCGAAGAAAATGTAACAACAAACCTGCTTCAAAATAACAAAGTAAATAAATGATTAAATTTCATAAATTACCAACATAAAAAAGTAATGTAACCAAAGCATGTAATAATATGAAAAACATAAAAATAAAATACCGCTTTGTTCGCGTAAAATGTACCGCCTATCTATAACAGTGGCAAAGATGTATTCAGTAAACTTTAATAACTTATTTAACAACAGTCATCTTGTGAAATAAAGCCGAACTGAACAACAAAGACTAGTAACTTTACAAGTAGCATTGTTTACTATCAAATAAACACAGAGTTGTATTGATTAAATTTAATTAAGTTTATTTTCTGTCATTATCACTGCTGTTCCAATTGTCCTACTATTGTTGTGTTATGTTTGAAACGAAACATGAAACAGTTGCTTGTTTGTTACAAATAAAAGTGACAAAGCGAGAAAAATATTATAATGAGCCTCCATGTTGATTATTTACCTTTTTTTTTTCATTTTGGAGTGTTCAATTTGGTGGCGTCATATAAAAACGTTTTTATACAATTTCGCTTTACTTGCCAATGTTGTTTGTTAATGTTATTTGAATTTACTGGCTTCATTAGCGTCGCAGTTTGTTTTTGTTTTTATTATTTTTTAATTACCTACTTTTATTCTATTTATTAACAACAAAATATAATTCTTTCAATTAAAAAGATAAAATTAATTATTATGATCAACACAAATTAGAAATAATACTAATAGAACATTTTATTAGCTGGAATATAAGATAAAGCAGAAAGAGGTTTAAAGTTGGACTTCCTTGAAGCTGTGAAAACCCAAAAAGTTTCAGCCAAAATCAAAAATCTAATAACTGAACAATTATTATTAATAAATTAGCAACTTTTTAAAATATAATAACTTCAATTAGTATAAATAGCGGTAAGAACTATGTAAATTTTATTCTATAACCGAGTAAAACTAGATTATTTCAATTTTAACATAACTTTGTTTATAAGAATATAAATTAGTCTTAGAGCATGAATTAAGGTAATCAAAATAATAAATAAACTAGAAAATAACCTTAACAGGCTAAAGAATTTTGTTTGTTTACAATAATGCCAGCAGGAAAAGTATTTGACCTTATTATTCTAGCGCCAGCAGGTAAAAAAAAATCGACCTTTTTATTTCAGCGCCAGCAGGTAGAAGAATTTTACCTTTTATTGCAACGCCAGCAGATTGTAGAATTTGACCTTTATATTCTAGCGCAAGCAAATAGAAGAATTCAACCAGTTTATTTCCGCGTCGCCAGGTAATAATAAAAGCCAAATAAAAACATTCAAATATGAAAACACAAAGTTAAATAATATAAGAATTAATAGATACACAAATATGAAAATATCCCTGAAGTAATATTAAAAAATCTGTATAATGCTTATAGCATTAATAAAAATAAGTTGTAAAACGTAAAATAATGAAAATAACAAAATAACAAAAGCCATATTCATGATTAAATTTTCACATTACAAGTGAAAATACATTAAACAATTCCTTGTACAACAATAAACAATAACACAACAGAAATTCTGTTTATTAAATATTAAATACACAAAGTAGCTTGATATGAGTGAAGTAGCAGCCAAAAACAAAACATACAACAAGTTTTAATATCAAAATATTTAGAATAAAGTTAGTTTGGTCTCTAGTGGCCTACCGTTAATACACACCACTGCCACCTTGTGCAGTGTGAAAGTGGGTTACTAACGTAATTTGCACTGCAGATATGCAACGAGCGTTTTCAGTAGTGCACTTGCACATTTACAGTAACGCATTTTTACTATTTCGTACTTTTTAAATGCAACAAATGCATTTCCATTAAATTTAATGCATGTTACGCGCTTTCGTACTTCATAAAACGACACGATGTGGCCTCTTTGTTCTTCACTACACAATCACGCTACTAATACAAATATATACTGATTTTTTTATATTTTATTTTATTTCACTACTTTTCATTATTTTAACTTTTATACATGTTCATGTTGTGTTACAAATTGTATTTATTTCATTTTTTTATTTATCCTGTCGTTAACTATGTATTATAAACAATGCTGTTTAAGTTTGTAGGTATGTTGTTGGTCTTTTAAATTATAATCTTTAGTTTAAAATAGGTCATATTCAATCTATTTAAAGATGTAGCTATTAATTAAGCCTTTTCTTAGTTATATTCGTCCATTTAGTTTTTGAATTGTAGAAAAGGCTAATAAGTATAAACTTATACGCATTTTTATCATATTTGAGGTTAAATTGGTCGTTTAAAACAATATTATCTGTAACTACCCTTAAAGGAAGTCAACTTTGGAGTCTATTGCAGCGCTTGGAAATACATATTTCTTAAACTAACTTTTGTACTAAAGTAATTAACAGTTGAAGAGGATTTATATAAGAAAATTTACTCATTAGTTTATTTTCCAATAGATTTTTTGATAAAACTTATATAAAGTTATATATTTATTGAAATAACTAACAAATATTGTGAATGTAAACTCTGAATTTTATATTTACTCCAAAAACTTCGTCACCTTTGTATTTGTTTTTATTTTGTTGTGAAACAATCAATAGTGCGTCATTTGGAAAAACTTTCTAAAAATAAACAACGCAAGCAATGTTTGGCCCTTTTATCATTGTTTACAGAAATGTCGTCTGGTACGAGCACAAATTGTTCTCTGTCTGATTCTGACGATGTGTACTCAATGCAGAGTTGTTTTGTGTAGTTGTGTTGTACTATACAAATTGATGCACTCGTGGACTATATGTAAAGTTACCTGTACTTTGAGATTTAAGTGTTGTTTTTATTTGTTTTGTTGTTCCATTATTATTGTAATAATTGTTTTATACCATAAAGTTTTATTCAATAATAAACAAAGTTTTTAAACAAATGAAAAAGCATAGCTTTAACGATAACTTAGATATGTTAAAATCATCATTTTAATTATAATTATAACAGATAATTAATGTTTATTTATTAACAAAATGTGTAGGTAGGTAAAATTAATAAACTTCACAAACACAATATTATAACTTTATTTCTCGTTACACAAAAAAGTTATTCTATCTTTAAATGTCAGCAATTTTATTTGTTCTCTTTGTACTAATATTATTGAAATATTAAATTGCAAAATGTAAACATGCAGCTGTGTAATATTTGCAATGTGAGAAAACTTACAAGAAAAAACAAATGATAAACATTTATGAGGAGTGTAACTGCGAAATATAAAATAACCTTAAGGTTTCAGCATCTTAGATTATTGAGTAATGGATATTATTTTCAATTATGTGTATTTATGACAAACTATTCTCTGTAGTATACTTGTATTCCTGTTGAAACCATAATATCTCCATTGATATTCAACTGCTACATGAGAGCACCCTAACTAGAACCAGGAAACGGGTGTCTCCCTGCTCATATAAATCAAACATGGTTGCTTGTTACCAGACCAACAATGTTATCCCCTACATTTTCGAATCGAATTGTAATATCCTCAAATACATCTACTTCCATTAAGATCCTAATACGACTGGATGAATTATGATTTAAATATATCTTCTTAGTTCGAAACAAAATTATTCCATTAAATATATAAAAAATTATAAAACAGTAAAAAGTAAAACCTTTTTTATTTTTTTCCCCAAAGTTCAAAAACTTTATTCAAACAATAAGCTTTTAGAAAGTTATTTTTATAACACATTTGAATATATTATTGAATAAACCGGCGAAATAATGTGAAAGAAAAATTTTATGAGTAAGTATATCAAAAATAAAGATAAAAATGTTAATAACATGTAATGTATTGTGATGATATCTGCTCAATTTGTGAGTTTATTTACACGGTTTCAAATAATTTTTTTTCACCAAATGAGTTTCTTTGAAAACTTTTATGACAAATTTTTTATGTTGGATTATTTTAATATGTAAAGTATCTCGTTTGTCATTAATTTATTGTGATATGAATCAGCTTTTATATTAAAAATTTATTTTTATTCTTACTTATTATCTTAGCTTAATTACTTGAAATAAATTTTAATCCATTAAATTTAGTTTTTCGTATTAATAGGCTTTCTGTAGCTTCCAAAGATAATAATTTAAAGTATATTTAGAAAATCAAGTCAATAAAAAAATAAGGAGAAAAATCCAAATTTATATTTATGTTAAAAGGCATAGCATTTTTGACTTTAAAAAGAATATTGAAAAAATTCAGTTTGACTTTCAGCAGGAAATAAATTTAATCTTAATATTGTAGCACCACTAAAAAATCAAAATTAGAAACATTAATCTTAGTGCCCTTAGAACAAATTTGTTTGTTTACATTTGATTCCGCATTTAAAAGAATTTGACCTCATTATTTCAGTGCCAGCAGGTAACGGCATTTGTTTATTTATTTTTGTGTCAGCAGGTAAAAGAATTTGACCTTTTTATTTTAGCGCCAGCAGGTAGTGAAACTTTATTTATTTTTTGTGTCAGCAGGTAAAAGAATTTGACCTTTTTATTTTAGCGCCAGCAGGTAGTGAAACTTTATTTATTTTTTGTGTCAGCAGGTAAAAGAATTTGACCTTTTTATTTTAGCGCCAGCAGGTAGTGAAACTTTAATTATTTTTTGTGTCAGCAGGTAAAAGAATTTGACCTTTTTATTTTAGCGCCAGCAGGTAGTGAAACTTTATTTATTTTTTGTGTCAGCAGGTAAAAGAATTTGACCTTTTTATTTTAGCGCCAGCAGGTAGTGGAACTTTGTTTATTTTTTGTGTCAGCAGGTAAAAGAATTTGAACTTTTTATCTTAGCGCCAGCAGGTATCTGCATTTGTTTATTTATTTTTGGGCCCGCAGGTAAATGGTTTTGACCTTTTTATTTAAGCGCCAACAGGTAGTGGAACTTTGTTTACATAAGTACTAGCAGGTAAAAGAATTTGACCTTTTTATTTGACCGCCAACAAGTATAAACATTTGACCTTTTTATTTAGACACAAGCAGGTAGAAGAATTTTGTTCGCTTACATATTTGTACTTAGATTTAAAAATTTGTCCATTTTTTCAAGTGCTATCAGAATTAATATTTCATATTTTTAATATTGATTATTACCTAAATTATTTAGTTTCTTCTCTTTTCTTTGAACTGTATCAAAGTTTTAAAAAAATATGTTGTTTAACATAAAATACTTCGAAATACTAATAGAATGTAGTTATTTCTGAATATGGCTGCTGCAAACATATATTTTAAAAGTATTTAAAAGTGGTTGAGAAGCACTTTATCATTTATATAGTGATAGCACTTCCGTGTATCAAATGCATGGTTTTAAACTCTCATATTTGGATCGTAATTATCACTGATTTACATTGCAAATGTGCTTTCATTCGGTATTAATGTTATGTTTGTGTTTTGTTTCAATTAACGCCGGCGCCCTTCGCGTCCCAACGCAAGCGTCGTGTTTGCTTCGGGCCTGTTATGTTGATATTTATTGCTGCTGCAACAGAAACAGCATATGCTCCTGACCAAATTTCCAATTGTCCGTAATAAAATTATCGGAAAATATTTATTTCAATTTGTAGTCATATCAAATCGATTGTTGCTACCATTTATTAAACTTATATTTATTGCCTTAAGTTTATATTTAAATAAAAATATTTATATTCTCCAATATTCTTGCATAGAAACATAATTTTTAAATGCTAAATGCACTTTATAACAGTTGTCAATAAATATGAAATTGAACCAGGGATATTTAGATTAACTGCAATCACTACAGTAAATAAACTTCCCCAATCCAGCACGCTAATACCTAGGTATTATTGCAGTAGCTCATATTTTATTCTACATCAATAATATTTGTATTCTGTAAGCTTAATATTTGCAAACTTTGGGATCAAAATGAACAAAGTTATTCGCAAATCAAAACAGGTCATCTATTTGTAACTCTCTTCCATGAAAATATCCCAAATCGTTTGGTCTTTTGTAGTTTAACTATCCAAACTGGAAAAACGTCGTCCTTTAAAGTATTCAACGTGTTACGGTTTTCGTTTAACCTAACTTTTGTGTAAATATCCTTCGTGAAAAACATGAAAAATACCATAAAGTTAAGAACAAAAGTATAAAACAGTTTACCAGTAGAAGCGAAATTTGAAAATCAATGCACGATTTGGCAACGTTGAACGTTGCTAGCGGTTGGGTCACAGGAAAAGTGAAAGTGAAAAAGTTTGATTGCTGCCCGAAGTATTGTGAATATTTTACAAGCTTAAAATCGAAGGGTGAATTGATTTTTCAAAATAATTGGTGACGTAAGCAATCAAGAACTTTGCCGTTAAAGATCCGATGAAATTTTAAGTATTGTTTACGTTTAATTTATTGGGAAGTTCGTTTTTCTTCCTAACAAGGGAAGTACATTTATCGAACTTTAATTTTCTTTATTACTTTTATTTTATTCGTTAAAAATTTAATCTTGGAAATAAGGAAATGAATATTTTACTTCAACATACAGACAATAATCCTTGGTGGAACACAGAATTTTAAGAACAAAAAACATAATTTGATAATTAAAAATTTATAATATAATTATCTTGATCACAGCAGTTTTGAATAAATAGATGGTGTTGTAAAGTCTATTGCAGCCATTTGCAGTACTTAAAGTTCAACTTTAAATATAGCATGGAGGAGTTTTGCGGCTAGGAAAAGGAGGCACTTAAAGTTCTTGGTGCTTTCATCTTTTTATGTGGCGGCAGAAGATTAGTTGCTAATAAACTTCGCGAACCTTGAATGCTGAATGAATCTTTCATCACTGCGGACTTAAGAGGATCTTCTTAAAATGTTATCCATTTTATTTATTAATCTGAAATTAAATAGATGTGGAAGTGACCCTTTTGAATTCACTCCGGAACAAGGAACCTTTTCATTATTTTTTAAATGACTTTAGTCTATAAATATATCTACTTATTCTTCTTATAACAGAAAAAATAAATCTTCTTTACTTATACAAGTATTTTAACAGGAAAATAGAAGTTCTGACGAGATAGAGCTTACAAGTATTATCGTTACAAGTTCAATATTTGTTGAAGAACATGTGATCAACTTCATATTCAGACGTTTAACATGATTTGAAGCACCTTTTAGTTGCTAGATATTCCAAATAGATAGAATAGAAACTTTGACTAGAGTTACTAAACTATCAAAATCTGTTATTTAAATATGTTCATATATCAAAAATTTGAATAGAATTATAAAAAGAGGATTTTTTTTAAGTGGGAATAAAAATGGTTGCCTCATTTATTGAAGTCCAAACATAAGAACCAATAAGTGTAAAGTATACCTGGTTGGAAAGCAAGAGCGTCAACAAGAAGAAAATAATTATTTTTTCTTTTTTAAGCGTCATTATGGAAGGTCATTCAATGCGAGCAGAATAGCTCGTTTTCTTCTGGAAACGCAATAAATTCTTTCCGTCAATCGTTAATTATTCTTTGTCTTTCACGTTCTTTAAATTGATGACGTTTTTCTTTGAAGATCGTCTCGAGCGCATCTACTAACCAGCACAAAAGAAACTAGAAAACTAGGTAATAAATAATAATCAATGCTTATGAGGCTTTAAGTGCTTTTCTATTCTCTTTATTTGTTTTTTAACTGAGGTTTTCTTTAAGAAATATAAATGAATACTGTGGTTTTAATGAATGAATTAATGAGATTTTCTAATAGAAAAGATTGCAATTCAATTAAAAATTAATGTATCTTTCAAAAACCAAACATAAATCATTCTTCCGCATCAAAATATTTAAATTTTTCAAAATAAAAGCCATCACATTGTGTTATTTTTTTTTCCGAAGTTTTTCCTCGATTCTATATAAAATACGAACTATATTACCAACAAGACATTTACAGTTTATGATGTCTAGTGTTACTAGCGTGTTAGGAATTTTGAAATTGCGTTGTTTAGAACTTGATTGGTTGTCATGGAGAATTTAATGATGCAGTTGTAAACTTAAGGATATTAATTTTTGTGGTTTTATCGTAAAATGTATTTCAAAAAGAATATTATAAGTTTTATATGTTAGAGATATAAATATTTAATTCCACTGAAGTATCTTTTATATGAAGAATTTTTAAATCTTCCGCACGCGAAATATCATTAAATTTCATTTATATTTAATTCAGACTTTAATTATTAAAGAAACTAACTTAAAAAGTGGGGAAAAATTTATTATGAATGCCAGATTGAGAATTTGATTGCACTTGGAGCAGTAAGTGTAATTTTATCGACATATTTTAAAACAAAGTTCAAAGTTAAAACTTACAAAAATAAAATCCTATTATTACAAGAATATAAAGTTCACATCAGCCTAATGAAAATAAATGTTCATTTTCTCAATTCCATCTGGAAAGTGTTTTAATTCGTAAAAGTATTTCTCATCATTTCATTTAGAGGCGAATGCAAAGTTGCGTCGCTGGAAATCCAACGATTATGAGTGATCTGAATTAATTTTCCTAATCGCCCTAAAATAACTTGGTCGGTTAAGATCCTCGGAGTATTAAAGAGGCTTAGAATAATCAAAATATATAGCGCGAAGTTCGTAACACCAGTATTATATACAAGAACATGAAAAATAAATTTACTTTATTACTTCAATTAAAATAATGAATAAATGCGTAAATTTTATAAGTAAAAGAAAAAATTACAGATGATTAAATATAAACAAAAGCAAAACAAAATATGTTTGTAATTTAAGTTCGAGTAAAAAAAAAGCCGAAAATAATTTTTGTGTAAAATTTAGAAATTTTATCTCGCATACAGTCGACGAAACACAGAAATACAACATGAATGTGTTGAATTTAATTCTCTTTGGTTTAATGTATAAAATAAAACAGTTTCTACGTTATACTCATTCGTTCGTCCGTATTTTAGTGAATTAAACATCGTAATATGCACCATCACTCATCTTTTATCGCATTTTAAAACCCGCACTGCAAAACGACCAACGAAAAATAGTAAAACAAAGACGCGCATTTGAATACAATTTGTAAGACTAGCTTTTGTGCGCATCGTCGACCCTCCTGCTGCGATGCCACCGAACTAAAAATGCTCAATGCTCATATTCATGTGAGGACTCTATCCTTAGGGAACTTTTATATATTTTTTAATTTTTTATATTGTACATTATTTTACTTTCATTATATTTATTACAATTGTTACTAGAAATAATCTTTTATTTTAACGACAACCAAATTGTCAAAATGTTCATTTTAATTTTGTTAATTAATTTTATTAAATAAATATATA
>CM008240.1:1631179-1642600 GCA_002278615.1 Pogonus chalceus | reverse complement strand
TATATTTTAATTAATTAATGTTTTATTTACTTTATAACTTATGGGAAAATTAAATAGTCTGC
Source organism: Pogonus chalceus (assembly GCA_002278615.1). NCBI lineage: Eukaryota > Metazoa > Arthropoda > Insecta > Coleoptera > Carabidae > Pogonus > Pogonus chalceus. The sequence continues at coordinate 1,642,538 of CM008240.1, read as the reverse complement.
TTTCTAAATATCTTTGAGATGAATTTGAAAATTTGGAGACTTATCTATTACAGATTTTTATTTAAGAGACTTTTTTAAATACTTCAAAATTAACTTCTTAAAGTCGAACATCAACAAATATGAAACAGAAGGAAAGGAAAATGAAGAAATAGAAAACGTGAAGGACTATAAAAATTGACAAACCAAATATCATAAATTAAGAAGAATATAAATATTTGAAAACTTAAATTTTTACTGTGGCTTCGATTTACATTTAACAGATTTGGTGCTTTAAATAATTAAGATCTTCTTGAAATTGAAGATAAACATGCTTATGAAGCAGAATAAAAGAAAAATGAAGAAGCAAAAAATATTTCTAGAAATAAAACAATGAAAAACAGTTGTTTAGACAAAGAAATATAAAATATATTAAATAATTTAATAATAAATTATAAGTCGAAAACTAAAATAGCAAAAGTGTTGTTCAAAGTGCAACAAAATGCATAAAAAGGCGATAAATAAAACGCAAATACAATTTGCTTGAAATAAACCATTAAAAGTGCATTTAAAAAGGGAAGAAAAGTTTATCAGCCGAAACGCGATAGTAATATCGATGCATACGTTATGATTTTCCTCTCTTCGTATCCTTTCCATTCGGCTATTTATGGTCTTTTCTTGTTTGGCTTCGTGCATTTTATCGGATGATCTCTTGAATTATGGTCCGTAAATGCTTTTGTTTTAGTTATAATGGATCGCGTGTGGCGTGCCTCTGTTCTGTTGCTATTTTCATATATAATATTTGTTAGTAGCGATGAACCAACAGATTTACAGAATGGAAATTATCTGTTGGAGTATGAATAAAGTTTAAAGTTTGTTTTCATGTTTCATAAAAGCTTCATTATTGTAATAACAAAATTTAATCATACTGAATATTAACATAAACAAATAAATATTTAAATAAAATATTAGATAAAACGTAAAATCACTCTTGGTAGGAACATTAATGTCGGCATTTAATCTAAGGGCAAAACAAGTTGTGAGGGTCATAGAGGGCTCGAGTTTAGACGAGTTGCTTGTTATGCGCAGTACGTTCGACAAACTTGCATGCTACTGCTAATGAGCGTTTCGACCAGCTAAATTTTGTGCTCTCCAACTACAACCCCTTACTTACAACACACAATCTATCTACTACGAATGTTACAGCACTTTTAGATGAGGGAGAAACGGAGGAAGAAGAGTTCCAGATCCCACATGTACTGCGACTACATGAGTTAGATAGCAAAACGTGCAGTATCGCTCTGGTAACCGGAAACCGGAATGAGAATTAAATCATTAGCAAATTTTTATTTTCAATTTGTTTTCAACTTTTGTTGCTCGCAAACTTTTATTTAATTCAATGATATTTTTTTTTTATTAAACTTGTTTCTCCAATAAAAATATCATTCAACCCCAATAAAAATATTTTCTCTTATACTATTATGAAATTCATATCATTTTTCAATCATAAAATGCTTTCAATTTGTGCAACATTGCAGTATTATTATGCACTAGTGTTTAATAAGATAATATAAAATTTATATTACTTTATAACTCATAATCCCAAGGTGGTAATATCTAGTAGCTGTTTAATACATATTTGTCAAACTTTATTCAGAGTTCATGTTTAGAATGACTATTCTGCACTCGTAGAACCTTAACACTCGCCTGATCTATGCGTCATTCCAAACTTATTGCAGAATATGTTTCTTTAATATTAATTATCATAACATATATATATATAAAGATCAGATTAAGTTCTAATTATAAAAAGTATGGTTATAAGAAGAAATCTATATAGTTGTCAAAGAGATATTTCAATATCATTATTATATAAATCAAATTTAAAAAAATGAATTTTAAAAGTATCGAAATAAATTAAATATTATATATGAACACAGCCATTGGTAAAAACAAATATATAAATATGAATAACAAAATAATGATATAATTATTAAAAACAATAGCACTCAGGCAAATTAACAAAAATATAATGAAAATCACAACAATAATAAATATTTTATTATTCATATAAACAAAATTACATCCAAAAAGCAGTATCACAATATAATATCAACATACAAGTCATATAAAACCCCTATTCATTTCAAGCGAATAAAGAGAAACAAATAATGAATCGTCCGGCCATATATCACGTTGAAAGTACACCCGGATAATTGGCTATTTTCATCCTTTTCCAACAGCCTATAAACCGATATAAGTTATCTTTGTTTCGCATACACTTGCTTAGCGTACGTGTTAACGGACAAACGTAGACTCGACCCTTTTACTAATTAAATTAGTACATTTTAGCGTGTTCTTATTGTATGCTTTCTATCTGCAACACTTTGTAGATGTATATATACGAACTCAGTAGAATAGAATGAATGATGAGATGAATTTTTCGTTTTTTACAAATATGCACTTGAATGGAATGCGAGGTTATGAGCTCTTTTGTTTTATGAATGACACATCATCAATTTATTATTTTTTTCGCTCATCATCTAAATGGAAACTCTTTTTGGATAGTTCCATGTATATCACTGAATATTATTTTCACATTTCAGTTATATTTTTAATGAAGATTTATTGTTACTAATTGATTCTAGAACAATGCATTACTTTAAATCTATTTTTTTCATATAGATTTCATTTATTTTAAGGCGTGTATAACTTCCTTTATTTCATCTAATACTCTTCTACTATTAGAAAAGCTTACAATGAAATTTTAATATAAATATAATATAAGAATATGAATTAACTAATTTTCAGCAAAGTGGTTAATAAACTAATGTAATGCCAATCAAAATTTGGAATAACCAATGTTGAAAAATATGATATATATTTTGTACATTTAGCAATCATCTTCTTAAAAAATTAAAAGAAATACTAACAACAAACGCCAAAAAACTGCTTACGAGTAACTCTTAGTTTAAATTATAAAAGCAACCCGAGTAGAATTCAAACTCATCAGTACCTAGTCCATAGCTAACAGATTTGAGTCAAACCATTTGTAAAAAATAAATTTAAGCCAGCAACGAGACAATAATGAGGCAATGTTTTTCTTTTACGCAAAACCATAGGTAAAGATTTAATATTGGCCAGCTATAAGACAGTGATGAGTCTCATTAGATTTTTAAAAAGCGCCATATGTAAAAAATAAATTTTAGCCAGCAATATGAAAATGATAAGGCAATATATTTTTTTAACGCAGCACCATTTGTAAATATTAAATAATGGTCAACATTTCAATTTTTTAAAGCACTATATATATCCAAAAAAAAGTGACCATCCACGTGATACTCATGAGGTTAAATTTTAACAAAATTAAAAATAGCTAATGATAAGTTAAGTATAATCCATTTTTAGTAGCTAGTCACCCTGATCAAGTGATTGGGCACAATCTCAGAATTCTACTCGGGAATAAAACAACTTTAAAGAAATAAATAATTCAAGTAAAAACGTTTTCTAATTTAAAAAGTCAACCATTTTATAAAATTAAAATTAATTGTACTATATATTCTACTTAAGAACTCATAAAATAAATTTAAAGTTTTATGAATTTATTAGTTTATAAATTTGACGACTACTTACTAACTTTACTTCATTTTAAAAAAAAAACGAAGTTTATCCGAAACGTAAATGTAAATTTTAGTTTTAAAATTTTTATAATAAGTCCTTTACTTAATTTGAATCAATCCTTATTGATTTAACATAATTTTGTTTGAATATTTGAGAATGAAAACTAGGTCAGAATAAAAGTATAAAATTAATTTCTGTTTTATGAAATACATTGAAAAATACAAAAAGAAAATAAATTTGATAGCAAAAACTTTAGCAAGTTTGAAATAAAGAAAAATTTTATCATTTTTTTATAGTATCAAGTTTTTTTATTAAACTTGGGGCAAAGAATAAGTTCTAGATGACAGTAAAATCTGGATTATAATTTCTTCTGTCTTCATTACATTTTATGGTTATAATTAAGAATTAAAGACGCGTATCTAAGTGAATCACGTCGGACGTTAATTACCGAATAATAACGTCATTTTATAACCGACCTAAAACTGTAAATTATTCTTTCATATAAAAGGAAATTCACTTGAAACTAATTCACTAGTTATATTTGTTGGAACAAAAACCGTCCACTTTGCAGTATAATAACTACTTTAAACAATACAGCAAAATTGAACTGGAAGCAATTCACAAATGTACAACAAATAATCAATGATCCTTTTTGTTTACTGATTAGTGATTTGCGGTTAAGCCACAGCTTCATCAGCATTGTGCAATATACTAAATGTGCAATACACTATAATTTGCTTTCCATAGTTGTGTGCATTATGTAAACTTATAATAGTTACTCTCAATGTATTTATTTTATTCAACTATTACTAATATTGGAATATTTGTATTCTATAAGTTTCTATTTAACTCTTTGATATGGTCATCAAATTAATTTCTCTACAAAGCTTTGGGAATTCATTCCAAAAAATTAAATATATCTGCAAGCTTAAACATGCACGAAACATCTCTATTTATTAAATTTATTTTCCATAATACAAATATATCATTTATTAAAGCAAATTAAACTATTTTAGTTTTAAACAAAATAATAAATATCTCAAATATTTCTTCTTCAGATTACAACATAACAAAGAACAAGAAATACAAGACATAAACTTATATGGAAGCGCCCCAATAAAAATTTTGCACCCCTTCAAATTGTAATTGTACGCTTTAAATTATTTTTATGAGCTTTTTTATTAGCGATTTAGTTTTTTTTTTAATCGATAATTGTTTCTTGAAAGATCGGTAATTGAAGACAAGGTTTAATTAATTTTAATTTTGGAAAACTGCTTTCAGAATTAAAGTTTTTTATTGAATTCTTAATGCAATCAAAATATAAGAAATAAAAATTGTATTTTTTTTATGATAAATTTATAAAGAAATGTAATATTATGTTATTAATTATAATAACTTTGTGCGCCCCTATGACAGCAAGGAGTCAGCACATTCCTATTTAAGCTGACCGTTCAATTGATGAAAGTATTACCCAAAATATGATCAAATTCTTATAAGAAATAAAATGAAAAAATAAGAAGTATAACAACATAATAACACAGTTGTTAAAGTTTTATTTGAATAAAAATAATATTTATAAGTGCAGATAGCAAATTGTAACCAATTTAATATTTACCCAAATATTTCAAAGTATAACTTCCATAAAAAGCCATTTGTTGAGAAATATTAAAATGATCCTTTCTTAGCAATCATAAAATCTACGATGATAGTGCAAATTTCCGTGTTCATTTTGATGTGCAGTAGATGCTCTTAAGCATTCTATTCGGATATCATGTTCAGAAACTTGAATCTTGTGTCGTCGACGGAGAAGCACAAGGGTTTCCGAGATGGGTATTCCTCACCAGAGACATTATAACGACATCGTTATGTAGAGTGGTCATTTTTAGAATACGAATATTTTTCAAACCCGCCGCGTATTGTTGAATCGTACTTTTCTACGGAATAGTTTGAAAAAAATATTCTATTTCCACAATAAAGATATATAATTTTGGTATTCTAAGTTTCTTGTCTTGTAGGTTTGACATTCAGATATTTTTACGATATTTGAGAAAATTATTTCTATTCTTTAATTTATCTCTACTCAAACTATTCGGGTATTTATATATTTCAAGAGCTCCACGTATCATGAAAGTATTATAAATTTATTTTATAAAAATTAATATAATGATTAATTTAAAATTTGTTTAAGGTTTGTTATTAATCTTTTTTCTAATGTACCTTAAGAGCTATTTAATAAATTGCAATTGTGAAGCATGCCTTTAATTTTTTTCTGAATATAGTATAATCTTGAAATATCTTTTAGTAAATATGTATGTATGTCTAATATATTTGTGTCTTAAAAAATTGAACAGTTTGCAATTGTGAAACATGCCTTTACATTTTTCATGTTACTTTAATTAATTGTATATAAAATTAATAAAAAAACGCTTAGCATATATTTTAACCGCATTGAAAAGTAAAAATATATGTAAAACACTGTGAAAAACAAATTTTATTTATAATTGCTCCGTGAATTCTATTGAAAAGTGCATTCTTCCTTGAAATTAAAATTTTTCATCACATTTCTATTGAGTGCACAAATAAAAATAAAGGTCCATTAGTGTTTAGGAATATGCCTCCGATGTCTTACAAGCCGAGTGTAAAATCTCATGGACTTCAGGTTGAGAAATGTCGATTGCAGCGCCACCAGCCACGAACGCGTGATCTCAAGCAACCAACAGCCCCAACAATCTTCAACAACCAACTCAACGATCGTCTTTCCTTTTTTGTATACCATCAAAGAACGTATTATAACATAGATGTCGTCGTCATGGTAGATTTTGTACTTCAAGTGTCTTTTTATTATATTCACACATCTTCTAGGAAATAGAATTCCATATTCATATTGTATGTTATGATAATTTTTAAATTTCAAATTTCTTTCTTTGCTACTAACAATAAATATGAATAATACATGAAGTACTTTTACATTTACACTTTGTTTATTTATTAAATTAACCTCAACTCTAAAGTTTTTGTTTAATATTCCTCTTAAAATAAACATTTCTCACATTAAACATGTTTTCCAAACAAAACAATTTTGTATCAAAGTTAACCAATGCATAATTTATATAATAGCAATAATTCATTGAAATACTACAATGGTAGTATCATACCCACACAATTATTTTACTTAGACGCTGAAGCTTGACGCCACTTCAATTTTATTTTGTCGCATATTGACGAACGAAAACTCATCGAGAATTTCAATTTGTACACCGTAGTCATCGTTTTTGTGATTTTTCATTGATACGGAATTCATTTCACATTACTGTTTCATTAGCGTATATACACCTTATACACAATACCAGCAAAATAAAGAAAGAATAATAACTATTGTAAATGCGACATTGTATAGAACGAAGCGCGTGTTTGAAGTAAGTGCAATTGCAAATTAAAGCTGAATGATGTTATCAAACTATGTGGCATGACAAATTTATTTCGACGAAGATTTATTTTATTTAATTTAACTAATATCAGGATGACCGAGCTTCTCTCTGGGTTATAGTTAACTTTTATTTTTAATACAAAATCTTAATTATGCAAAATAAACTTATAAGCAATTCAATCTTTTCCTAAAATTTATTTCCACAGTTAATTAAGAGAATAATATGAATGCTTCTGTGGTAAGAGTCCTGTAAATGTTTTTTGCATTATTAATTTTGGAAAATTACACATACAGGCTTGTCAAAGTATATTTTGTATTTGCCTTGAAGTTTACTGATTGTTCCATTGATAATTTTTTGGAGTTACACTAGTGTTGCACTGTCTTTTAATCCTTCATTCAATTATCGAATCTTTCATCATGAAAATTATTGTTAAAATTAATATCTTATAGAGCTAATAATCGATTTATTCATATTTTTATTATTAAGGCACTAGTTTTATAAAACATTTTGTCTTTTCAAAGTTCCAGCAAATAAAAGATAAAAATAAATTTAATAAATTGCAACAAAACTTTACATTTTGTTTTAAACCAAAAATAAAATTTTACATCTTAATAAACTGTGATGTCTTGCAAATATGTACATATATAAAATATATTTTATATTTTATATAAATTTTTACCGTGTTTATACAAAATAAATCCATCAAAATGGATTAAAATATTTCAAATAAACATTCAAAATATATAAAATAAAGTAATTACGAAATTACAAATAAAAACGTCATGAAAATAAATAAAATATTTAAATTAGTTTAAATTCTTGTATTAATTTATCAGTAAAATCATTTAATTAATTTAAAATGACATTTTAATGTAAATAATATCGAAATATGTACTTTATAATTAATTTCTAGATTAATTCTTTTTATTGAAATTGAAAATAATTCACTGTTTTCAATAAATCATCAATAATTAATAAATTTTAAATGATTTCTACAAAACAAAATCCTGTTGAAATAAAATGAAGAATAATTAATTAAAAATTAGTTGACCGTGTTTTGTTTGTGTCAGTAACAATTTCAGAAAGATATTCGTAAAATTAATAATAATTCATCTTTTATTTGTTAGTTTAATAGTAATATATTATGTCTGATGCATTTGCTAGGTGCATCGGTTGCATACTGCATCTTGAACGTGACTAGGCAACGTAGCGCTGCATCACTTGATAAATGAACTGACAATTTCCTTTTTGCGTACTTTTCACTGACTCGTTGCTACTTCTGCTGCTTCTTTCCATTGAAGATGCGTTCAAAAATATCTCCGAAACCTAGACTGAGTTTTCTTAATAACTCTAATATATATTTTAAAGTTTATTTCTTCCCTAAATAAAATAATAAAGTCATCCTCTATACATGCAGTTTTATAATTGATTATTTTTTTAATATTTTAAGTTTAAAATATTTTTCCGAAAGTTGATAGCTATTTTAATTAAATTTATTAAATATGAAGCTTCTGTGAGTGTGCTTGTAATGATTAAATGTACAATGGTTCGAATTATCTTTTTATATAATAATTTAGGCTAAAAACGAATATAAAATGGGAAACAATTTTAAATATCTGCAGATAATGAAATGAAAGATATTATTTTATAGAAATAAATAATTTATTGGAAGCGTCGTCTAAGAAAAGAAGGTTGATAGAAGTTCGTTTGTTCGACGCCGTCAACTTAAAATTAAAAGTCGAACAAAAACAGGCCGAATGAATATTTATGTTTGCGCGCGCGAACGGACCCCGTGTTTAAACCAGATGAAGATAAATGGCTTTTTCGTTTTTTGATTCCGTGCGAATTTCTTTCGTTCTTTTGTTTTCGATTGTTGAATGTTTAAAAAACGTTGTAGCAACTCGTAGATGAAGCGCAGACGAGAATTCAAGACGGAAAGACGGAAACGTAGATGTAGACGAGAACAGGATGGGAAAAAGTTTCAATGCAGGGATTTCAACAATGGGCTTAAATGGATTGGAGTGATTTTTTGGTCTAGTTTTCTTTTACTTGTTCACTGGGATTTTTTCCTCATGAAGAACCGATGAAAAATTATGTTCTATGTATAAGTTTTCTGTTAAGGTGGAAATCACTTAGTGATCATCAATTCAATTACTTTTATTTCTTTTCTTCTAAATAACCAAATTATTCTTTAAATATACTTTTATTTTATTAAATCAAAACAGCTTTTTACGTTATAAAAATTCATGAAAACATAGTAAATAAACCAATTTACAGACTCATGAAATAAAACTTTTAATTTAATACGAAAAACAAACGTAAAAGTTTTAAAACTATTGTAAAAATCTTATTGTTAATAACAATAAACATAAAATTCCGTTGTTTTTACAGCTTTGCAATAACAAATACATTTATATATTCGCGAAAAATAAAACTTAAAAATTATTCATATTGCAATAACTATATAGTATATAACAAATCAAACTTATTAAACTTCAAATAGCTATTTGAAAACTAACCAGATGTTATTTTCAGTAATATCCATATTCAATAATGAATAAATCTAGAATTAACTTGTCAAATGCACGATTATAATTCATTTGATATGTTCAATAGCGCCAAATAATTATTGTTATTTGTATTTGTATATGGATTCACTGTTCCATAAAATTATTAATATAGTGTTAGCAGATTAATATCAAATTTATTTAAATATTAATTAATACATACACTTTGTGCATTCATTTATCTCAGGTAGGTTCAGCAAGCTTAGATTTTAAAACATTTGATTATCTACTGTCAAAATATTATTTACTCTATGCGATTCATAAAATACAGTTGGTAATATTTTGTTTTTACTTGTTGAAAACAATTTTATATACTGTGTGTTTCTTTAAAATTTATTTTATACAGAGTGTTTACTTTCAAATGCTTATCCTTCTAAAAAACATATAATATTTTTTAAAAATTATATAGTTTCAAATCGAAAAGTCTTGAATTTGATTTAAAAAATCTTCTTCTTCTTCCTAGATATGTTTGAATTGAAAGAAACTTCTCTTGAAAAACTGAAATGCACAAAATGCAAAGCCTACTTATCATGCTCACCAATAAAGCTAACACATAATGGGAATAATATTTGCGGACGTTGCATTTTGACCATCGAAGAAGAATGCACAGCTACAAGAAACCAAGCATACGAAGAAATTGCTGCAGAAATTATCTTTCCATGTCGCTATCGCGGAAAAGGCTGTAATAAAAAATTTCCATGGAATAATATGTTATCACATGAAGAAAACTGCGATTATCGAATCTATAAATGTCCTGCCCTTCCAGCAGGAGCTTGCTCCTGGAGTGGAACAAACGCAGAATTGTTAAACCATTATAAATTAAACCATAATGAGCTAGTTTTACAGCATCCATATAAACTATATCCAGATTTAGAACGGGACGGGGAAGAACATTTCTTAATGTCAGTTTACGGATTTCTTTTCCTAGTCCAAATAAAACTCCAACCATATTCCAGTAAACTAATGTGTTGCGTGCGTTATTTAGGCAACAACGCGTATGTATCAAATTTTGAATTCACATTGGAAATTCGCAATCATCAAGCAATTATGAAAAAAACGAAACCCGTGACTGCAAGAAATGAACTAATTATGAATCGATGTAATTCGATTGAAGTGAATTTGAAAACTGTTACTGAATTTATGGGGGGCAACGATAATATATATTTGGTGGTGGATGTTAATAAAAAGGGGAGCATTTGTTTTAAATGTAAAAATAATTTAATTTTAAAAACGAATGATGCTGATGAGGGTGGTTATCACTGTATTAAATGTGATGGGGATGGGTTCAAAGGGGTTGAAAATAATATGCAACAGTTTCAGTTGATTAAAACTGATGATTTTATTGTTTGATTAATTATTGTTTATGCTAAAGCACAATAAAAATAATGCTTTTGTTTAATACATATATTATTAACCTAGTTGAATTATTACCTTTTTTTGTACTTTTTTTATATTTCAATAAAGCTTTAAACTAATAAATTAACTGAATTTAATATGAAAAATGATTTTGCGATTACATTTCTTGATATTAATCACAAAAGTCGTGAGTTCAAACCAAAGATACACCATTTTATGAATAGTTTATAATCTGGTTAGTAAAATCTAAAAATATTAGGTTTATTTCGTACTATTATCAAAATTATTTAATTTTTTTCCTTACAATTTTTTCAATTCTCAAATCTTATTATTTTTTATATTTTCCTGTTAGAATTTTACAAGAATATATTGCAATTATAATTTTTTTTTTTTTTTTTTTTTTTTGGGGAA
>CM008240.1:1597852-1608079 GCA_002278615.1 Pogonus chalceus | reverse complement strand
TTTCAAATCACCCTTATTAATTTTTTTTTTTTTTTGCATATAATTTTGAATATAACGCTAAACCTAAAACTATAATTTTATGCCTATATTTGAAACTATTGATAATTGAAAAATAAACAATCATACATCAAAATTTTTATTTTGTAAATTTAATTCTAAAGATAGTAATAACAATGACCAAAGTAAAATACTCCTCAATAAGTAATATTTTAAAAGTTCTTTCAACGATAAAGAATTTTCTTAAACACGAAGAGTTTATAAAAACTTTTAAAAGCGTAATACATATATTTCAAGTTAAGCATACACTTGAGCGTCATAAAATCAAAAATTTTATTAAATTTCCAATATTAGAAAATGATTTATATCCATGAAAAATCGCTATAAATATAAAAATATTCAAAAACTTGACGTTTATACCCAAATACATTCCATAAACAAAATAAAATAAAAGACGATCATATTACATTTGTGCCAGTAATACATTTCTCTTGTTCTTATATGCCGAAGGGCCTAAGAATGCATGAACAAATGGATCGCAAACGATTTTAGTGTTTCATCAAAAACCTACAGGCTATTTTCAGCTTTCGATACGGATTTGTAAATTATTTGAATACGTTAATATAAGAAAATATATACAAGCGCAAGCGTGAAGTTTAAATAAATTTGAATAGTCGCATTTCAGGACTGTGAAGGACGACAAAATGGCAATCGAAACAAAGGATCAGAGTGTGCTTTGTAGAGAAGTTTGGTAAATACGAAACAGACGACAATCGATTCTACGTTTCGACTATGTTTAGTTTATACTCTATTTAAATATCGACAACATTAGAAACTTCACCAAAATTTTATTTTATTATTTATTATTATTATTATTACTTAATAAAATGAACCAAAGTAATAAGTGTCTGATATAAATAAGAATATTTAAGATAAGAAAGTAAGATAGTAAAAGTGTCGAAAAAATTTGAAGAATCTGGGCCGACCCCCGGAATTGGGTATTTAATCAACCGGATAGAGCCACTGGGAAATACAACTATGAATATAAACTGTTGCTTTTATTTTGAGTGCGTGATGGCGACACATCCTTTTTTTAACAGCTTTTCCTTTAGATTTTTCCCGTTTCTCCCGTGCGTTTTCCGTCCAGAAGTGTTGTTGCGTGAGATTTTTAAATTGTTCGCGATTCTTGACGCCTTTTTATGTCTGGTTGTTTTTGTTTAGCGACAGATAAGGAAAGTTTAAATGGTGCAAATGAAATGAGAGATTCAAAATTGTTTTGAGGGTTGTAAAAGAATATGACCCAGAATTTGATAAAATTTACCCAACGAGGTATTTTTATTTTACCCGAATGGAGTTAATGAATTTTTTTATTACCTCAAATCATACTATATTTATTATCTTAAAATGTTTTTTGACGTCAAAATTTTTCTTTTAATTTTATATATTCCAATGCAAGTTAACAGAATCATTTAAAAGTTTTCTTAATTATATTTTATAGTGAATAGAAAGTAAGTACTCATTAATTTTTAGCAAACTATTTCTTAAAACATGAATAACGTTAAGAAATATTTATGTAAACCGATTGAATTGCACGAAGAAATTATCACAAAAGAAGATAAAAAGCTTCAAAACTCAAATAAAATTTAATTATAAGTTTTATAAACAACTTTGAAGAAATCTCAAGCACAAATTACTAATTATTTGAACATTTCCTAATAAAATCAAAGTGAGTAAAGGTCCCAATGCAGCTTTTTCATCATTTATATTATAGCCTTAATCATTATTTACTTCAAACAAGTAAAAAACAAGGAAACGAAAGAAAAAAAGTACCACAAAACGAGATCTTATTCAGCAGAATTCTTGGTCGCAATAGCTGCTACTACCGCTCCAATTGCGTCCACAAATGAACATCCGTTTTCGATTCATTGCTAAATTAAACGAAAGATCTGCCCTGTCGGCATATTGCTGCGATGACGTATAATGTTCTCGGATAACTTCACAGCACAACACTTCCACTTCTTGAGTACGTGATGTCAACTCCAGATAGATGATAGAGTTTAGTTTTTTCCTGACTATTGGACAATATTTTTCCAACTATCAAAGTTTTTCAAACTATAACTTAAAAAATGTCTTCTTCGTTATAAAAAATATTTTAAATCCAACATAACTAAAATTTTTTATAATATTTATAAATATTATCGATATCATCTATTATATTTTCGGTCAAATTTAAGGTCAAAGTTGCTCAAATTTTTGTAACTTTTAAAGAAATCTATTCTAGATATTCCTATTTAAATATATTTGTTTGTATCATGTTTCTGTGATTGGAAATTTCAAAAATTAGAATTAACAAAAAAAAATTGTCGTTTATTTGTAACAGGAGACAATTTACCGAAACATTTGTGTACGAGAATCTATTATGGCATTTGAAAGAGCCTTATTTAAAAAATAAATAATCAAAAATCTAAATTAAATGGCTTAGAATGAAAAAATAAAAGTATTTAAAAGCAATCCTTAAAGACAATTCTAATAAAGCCATGTTAGTAACAGTGTTACATGGTAAACCGTAAAAAATATCTCGTCTATTTTAGGTGCCATCCACTTTTGTCACGACGCCGCGAAATTCATCATGTTCCAGCACTCAACTGTATAAGCTCAAACAAACCCTGAAAAGAACATCCACATTTTCTTCTAAACTTTTCAGTTTTATATATCGCCGCGTCAAAATGTCACACTACCAAACGACATATCGTGTTCTTTGAATGTTTTTACTATAGACGGTGCTTTCCAGCACTTTAAATTTTCAGAATCGGGCCACCATTTCTGGAAAAATTAGACTACAAAAAGATCTATGCAATATATCCTTCCTATCGTTATTGAAAAGTTCAATTCTGACTTTAAAGCTTCATATTTTAACAATACTAAATATGATCATGGATTAGAAAGGATTATTTTGGATGGAGACAAACTAAAGCTCCGTCTATAACTGTAAGTTGTAATGTGACAAGCAAAGATCACCCATGCATTCAGCATTAAGAAGAACTACAAAAGTAGTATGCCGCTGGCAGCATAGCCCAGAGTCCTTCAACTCCATGAGGCCCACAACGCAAAACTTAAAATCCCCAAACGCATATTCGAGTCACGGCAGCATAAATATTAGTTTAACTTCAGCATATCATGATAACTTTTTGATTATGAATAGCGGCCGGTAACAATGCGAAATAGTTTGCTCCGAGCAAAAGTTGCTGTTCGGACGTGCTCAGAATTCGAAGCAATATACTGCGCATGCGAATTCACAGTTTAAACCATCTAGATAATGAATTGGAACTTTTGATTATCTAAGTTTATATCATTCAAGAATTTGTCTTTTGCCTGGAATGCTTCATATATAAAGCCTTTTCTTTATTTATCTCTTTACTGAAGAATCCGACCCAGTTCAAGCAATTTATTCAAATAAATATAATTTCTTCAAGACATTATATTTAAAAAAAAAATTAACTCAATCAAAATCAATAATAAAGAATATTATTTTTCAGTAAGAATTTCAATAATTAACTTATTTTATAAAACATGCTTTGGAAGATTGGAGTTTGGTAAAAAACAAAATTAAAACATTCTGAAGCTAGGAAAGTGTAACATCTCGTCGAATATAATCTAAAATAATTTCCGTTAGCATATTGCAATAGTAGCGAGCATCTCTAAGCTGTTATCTAGCACCGAAACTTTCATAAAGCTACAAATTATTTTAATTAAAACCAATAACTGTATGCGTGAAAATATACATTTAAATTTATTCTATACTGCAGCTATTTGCTTACGCTACTGCAGATATAGAATTTTAATTTTATCGTAAAATTTTGTTTGCTATTAAAGAGAAGCTACCTTCATAGGACGATGAGATAATAAAATTTTTTTTCATTTTTTTAACTGTTTTAATATTGAAGAGTTTTTCTTTTTGCCCTAATTTATACTTCCTATAAAAAATGCTATTTTTTTTTAACAGATTTACATATTTTAAAAACTTTTCAATCTAGAAATTCTTTAATTTGGACCAAACTCAAAAATTATGGCTTCTTTAATTTAAAAATCCGTCTTAAATATAATTTTATTTTGCACTCTTTCAATTCTTCATTCCGAACGAACAGAATTTAATTGTAAACGTTGTAGAAAGAAAACCTTTTAACTAAATAACAGTTTCTTTAAAAATCTATTTTATCGTTTCAAAACTC
Organism: Pogonus chalceus; assembly: GCA_002278615.1. NCBI lineage: Eukaryota > Metazoa > Arthropoda > Insecta > Coleoptera > Carabidae > Pogonus > Pogonus chalceus. The sequence continues at coordinate 1,603,853 of CM008240.1, read as the reverse complement.
ATATAATAATTATTCATTTTGAAATTTAATCGGAAAAAAATTGTGCTATGATCAATTTATATTCAAATGAATAAAATCGGAGTTATTAATAGAAAAAAGTAACAAGAGAGGACAGGAATAATAATGTCGAAATTCAGTAACTCAGTGTCCCAAAATGTAAGTTATAATTTACATCGCGTTCTGTAACTTCTATGCACATGACGTATCCCCGTCAGAGTGTACAAAATTAATACCCTTTGAATATTCGAGTACGTTTGCGATTGCCATGCCCACTCCTTGCGTCGGGTACTGCACCCCCGTATGTCCCCACCGTACCTACAAAGACTCACGGCTTTTATTGCGCTACTAGCTGTCAAGTGAATAAATTAACACCGTTTTATTGGCTATGCATATCGCCTAGTACAGAACATGAATAATTAAAGTACCTATTGTTCATCCCTTACGATCCATTGCCCCCCATCTACGGCTATACTATAGAATATGGGTTAAATTTATAATGGATATCGGTCATAATGCATGTATATTCCTGTCTCTTTTATCATTCTCATTATTCAATTTCTAGTTATTCTACAAGAAAAAACGATGCTCCAAATGCAATAACTTTTAATTTGGGGTGAAAAATATTAAATACAAGAAAATTAACTTTTCAAATGAAAAAAATTTGCTAAAATAAATAAAAATCTTTCAATGATAAGACAATTTAAGAGACTCATCAAAAAATAAATTTTAAGTTACGATCCCTGACGACCTACATGTATCATTTTTGTTTTGTAAGGAATACCTGAAAATCCAATTATTTTTGTTAAAAAGAATATATTTATCTAAAGAAAAAAGACAGTATCGCATTCTATTCGTACTGTGACATTAGTATTGCGCGAATTGCGGCCAAATGGAAGGTAACAGCGGGCAACCAGCAAAGAAGTTCCTCACGAACCACAGCGAGTTTGAATACAAGCAATTTGTTAGTTTAATTACGCTATTTATTCTTCTTCTCTCATGCACAACGCCACCTTTTATTATATAAATTACTTTTATAAACGGTGCATTGAACCAACGTGTTGTTGCTAATTATATACACAAGAAATTTTCATTTTTCAAAAGCCTTACAGCCTAACCTCACAATACACTATTGTTATAAAACTAGGCAATTTTATGACATATAATTTACACAGAAAAGTGCAAAATTCAATGATAAAATCTGCTTAAAACAAATGGTATTAATAAAATCCTGCGACTATCATACATTACTCGTATTTTAAAACAATTTCACCTCTCAACATCAGACAAAAAAGTAATTTTTTGCAGAAATAAACATTTTACGTAGCAAATTTACAATCGTATATACAAACAATGTTATGTATAAATTCATTTCTGAACAATAAATCTATTGAAATTTTTCCATTTTCAAAAGTGTTGAGAGGTATCATTTGTATAAATATTTTCATCATACGTTGTTTATGTTTCTGTTTTATAACGAATCTTTTTTGTAAGTTTTACATTTGTAAATAATGTCAACATATGACATGATAGGTATAAATTGTCTGTCATTTGTATTTATCTTACATGCAACATTGTTATTTTCATATTTTGTTTTACAAATTTGAGTTTAATTATTGTTTTTGTTTATAATAGACGTATTTATAATAACTACAGCAACATAAGTTCTAATATTATAAGATGATATTACTATTAAACTTAATACAAATATTTAGAACTTTTTTTGTAACATTCATAATTATTTTTAACCAATAAATAAATAAAATATATTTTAATAGACACTCAATCAAAAAATGAACTTCAACTAAAGACTACCCAATTATTAAAATTCATATAAATATAAACAGGGTCGTAGCTAGCTTTTTGTAAGCCCTGGACGAGACTTTCAAATTGTCCCCTCACCCTTTAATTAAAAAAAAAAATAAAACAAAAACTAAGCATCCATTTACGATAGTTCTGAAGCTCCGGTTCCTTAATTATTTAGGTTTTTTTCCCCAAATTAATCAATTAAATCATTAAAAAATTAACTGAAATTAAACTTTTTTTGAGATGCCTTTCTGGACCCTCTTCGATCTGCGCCCTGGACAAGTGTCCCTGTTGCCCCTACCAAATGTGATTCTATTTTTTTTCAAATTCTTTTATAGCGGAAATATATTTTTTTTATATGAAAAAAACCTACTCATAAGAAAAGCTATTCGAATTATTATTAATTAAAAAGGGAGGGACCTCTAATATTTATTTAATAAATTAATTTATATTTACGAAGTAGAAAAACGCAACAGAAGGACAAATAAATGTTATTTTGTGTATAATAAGAGCTCCTTCTAAATTTAACAAATTTAGACAACTCTAGATTAACGCAGCCAGAAAATATATTTTTCTAGAAGTTTTAAAAGTAATTAGTATATATAATAAATCTTCTTACAGTACGATACTCTTATAATGCAGTTTCCAAATAACGCTAAGCGAAAATAATAACAGCTTTCCTATTTCCAATTTTTTTATTTATACGCGTAAAACAAATTAATGTTCATTTTTTAATAATGAGGATTATATGCAGAGTTGTCGACTCTCAAATTTATCTTTGAACAATATTTAGAAAGTTGTTAATAATTTAAAACATATAAAATAAAATAAATATGAAACCAGTTCCATCAGAAACGTGAATATAAAGGACAGAGATACCTCAACAATGCATTTTCATAGAGTGTACAAAGTTAGGTAAAGTTGGTTTTCCCATTCTAAATCGGCCGCAGTACGAAGGACTTAACAGTAACAGTAGTTATAATTACAGTAATTACAAAGTGACTGTGATGTCTTGACGTAAATGCGTACTTTAAACGAGCGAGAAACGCTTGACAAATAGAGACAGAGACAATCGAGAAATTGTTACACTACTGAAGGGCTGTACTTGCTTCTATCTCCAGATATACTATCTAGAATATTTTACATGCTGGGAAACTTGCAGCAGATTCAGGAATTTCATTTATTACTAATTTAATATATCAACAACAAGCGTTGTATCCAATTATAGTATTTACCCAAAAATATTTACTCCTCTTTAATTGGAAAATATTTCAACATGAAAATAATTTATGCATCAGTCTATAGACTTCTAGCTAATAATTCACGTATTTCAACATTATTTTTCAGAGAGTTTCTCTCATCTCTTTCATTCTGTAATCGTCTCCTTGCGTGGTACAGAACTGAATTGAAAGACGTTGCTCGGAGTGTGTTGCAGTTGAGAATATCATACACTGAATACAAGAGTAGCTCTGTTTTATCTATTCATTTTACAGCAGGAGTCTTCAAACGGTGGGATATCTACTCTTATTTATAATCCAACTTAAAATTCATACTTTTTTAATAAAATTGAAATAGATGAAACTCTTATAGTTTTTAGTTCAAATTTTAATATCGAAATAGATTTAATTTAGATAAAAATATAACATTTTTATAAATCATTTTGTATTTAGTATTTCGTTACAGCCAAGGGTTGTTTAATCAATTGCTTTAGGCTTTGATGATATTTAATACCGAGTTAAACAATTTATATGGTGGAATAAAAAAATTGAGGATCACTGCTCGTGACAAATGAAAGCTCATTCATGGCCAACTGCATAGTGGAGAACTGTTGGTTCGTCTGTGCTTAGTAACCACACCTGGTCTTATATATTCCTGCTGTATATGTTTCATGTATTCATGTATGTAAACCACATAACAGAGGCGCGAGGTGAGTATGTTTTGTTTCAATGGCCCAACATCATACAAGAGCGAATGTTCAGGACTGATGACATATACGTGAGTGGTATTAACTTTGAGTTGGTAAGTAACTGTTAGACATGTCTTTCATGTTTTGTCATTTTCTTGTGTATAAATCTTGGATGGAACATTTAGAAATGTGTTTCATTTCATAAGCAGGGTTTTAGAGTTTAATTAGTTTTCATAATTTTGGTATCTCAACTAAATTGTTACATAACTAGGCCTACATATATACAAGGGTTGTTTGTTTTACCACAGCTTTGCACACATTTTATGCATTTAACTCTACTTTATATAACATAAGAAGGGAAAAACTGCAATGAATCAAAAATAGTAATTTAAAGAGCCCAAAATATTGGAGTAATTTTTTTCAAATTAGAAATAGAAATTTAGATCATACTTTTTCTAAACTGGTCTTAAAGAGCAATTATTTGACTAGTTCTTTGTCAATTTTAATTCTATAAACCCGAAATACCCGTGATTTAATTTAGATTTAAATATTATTTTAAAGACTTTTGATTTATATTTGACATATTTCTTAAATTGAACTAATTTTTAATTCATTTTTATTTACAAAGTATTATTGATCATTTACCGATATTTTATTACTTAAATTCGATTTATAATTGATTTTCAACCAATAACAAACAAATTTAATTAGTTTTCAATAGATTTTAACCAAATATTTGAACCAATTTTTGCTCATCTTTTCAGAACTTAATTTTTACAAAAGCAACTTTCATAAAATCGATTATTTCTTGGAATTATTACATTATTCAACAAATTATTGCCTTTATCCTAGATTAAAACTAATTCCATGTTTTAAAAAATGAACTTTAATTTTCCGAAAAAAAATAGTTATATGATTAGCTTTGAAGTATTATAAAATAAAAAAAATGTAATAAATAAAAGTTCTTGATACAAATTTAATATTACAATTATTTTAAAATGGAAAATACGACAAATTAAATTTAGAAATATTAATTTTATATTATAATTACCACAAATATAAGTTAAAATTAAATAAGTTTTTTTAATGAAAATATTGGAAGAAAAAATAAAATAAATAGTAGGAGAAAAAAGCTAATAAATTAAAAAAAAAATGCAACCCATGTAAAATTTAAATAATCGCACCTCAGTAACAGGAAATAACAAGAAGTTCCGCAAGCGTCCAGCAAAGCGAAAAATCTTGTTGTAATGTCTGGTGAGCAGCAGCTGAGGTACTCTGATTTAATTTGCTCGCTTTAATGCTGTTGCTGATGCTACACTGAATTTCACGATTTTTGAGTTTGCTTCGTTGAGTTGTTTTGCACTCGTGTGCCTCAAAGGTATGAAACGGAACGCACATCGGAATGAGGGACAAAAAGAGAGACCGATTTAATGAGTAAATGCGAACAAAAAAGAAATTGCATCATGTGGTTTTGCATATATACTTTATTTTGTTCATTTTCTTCAAAGGAGTTTATTTTTTTGTTGTTGTTACATTTATATGTATGTATCAGGTTTAAATATATTAAAAGTGCCAGTTTTATTTACCCTACATTCGTTTTAACTTGAATGTTTTTAGCGCACATGTTCACCAAAATTAACATTTTGCTTTTTTTATTTTGTACTTCAATTGGAAATGGAATATATTTATTATTTTTTTATTTAATAAAAATAAATTATAAATTAATATCAACGAAGTTTCGAGAATTAAATTAAACTTTATAAATGAACAAAGTTTAAATAATGAAATATAATATTACTCCATAAGTGCATATAAACAAATTTAATTATCCAGGAAATAAATAGTTAAAACAGTAAAAACGAAAGAGTAGGTACATTTAAAAGGAAATTCGAGATACGAAAAGGAATTTTAAAAAAACCTTTGTTTCTAATGGATGGCTTAAATCAATTCAAACTCAGCGGTGTATATTTGCATAAACTAAACTTAAGGCGTCCTTTAGTCGAAAGCACTTTCAAGAATTGATGGTAAGTACTTCTCGATCTATCTTCAAGTAAATTACATTAAGCTACTCTGATTCCGATATAAGTGAAATGTATTTTACCGCTTTTCTTTTGGGTTTAAATTACCAATGTGCTTTTAACTTTGTCTTTCTGAATTTATTCAGTTTATAGTTATATTTGTTACTAAATATACTAATAAATATTTTTATTTTATAAATAATTGTTATATCTTCAAAACCAAATGAAAAAAATTCTGTTCAAACAAGCATTAGTGACGTCACAACTGCTATTT
>CM008240.1:1527887-1548995 GCA_002278615.1 Pogonus chalceus | reverse complement strand
AATAATGTATAAAACCTCTCCCAAAACAGTCTTTTTTAAAAATTAAAATGCCAATTTATTTAAATTTACTGAATTTATAGCTCAAATATTAAAAATTAAACTATGTTCTTCAAAGCATATTTTTGTATTTATTTTATGTTTTGTAATAAATATTATCATTAATTTATGAAATTTATTTGTTATTAACGCGATTTATATGAATTTAAACAATAAATTTCTATATTAACAAGATGGTTTTCAATTTTGAAAAAGTATTTATGATTCAGTTGCTATGGAAAATATTAAACAGCTATTTTAGCTGTTGACAAGTTAAATCAATGACAGAATTTACTATTTTCTTGTGTTTTCTTAAGTTGAGTTAATTTTAATAATAAAAATGTCGAAAGAATATAATTTTTTAAATCATGGTACAAATTTACATAAACGGGATATATATGGCCGAAAATTGCATCCAAATTTACCATGGTTACCTTTTGTGGGAAGAGATGGTGAAACTCAGCCCTCCGGGCTGGTATCTGCAGTCTTAGAAGATAGCAAATTTCCTTCTTTAGTCCTATCACATAAAGAAACCTATATGTACTATAAACCTTCCGAATTTATAGGTAAAATTCAAATAAACTACAAATTAAATTATTTTCAAATGTAAATTTTAAAGGAGCTGCATATAGTCCAAGAGCTAGTGCTCTCCGAATAAATTTAATTCATAAAAGACGTAAGAAAATTGAGCAGAATCCATATCTTAACGAAAAAGGACGCCTTATTTCTCCGCCTCCAGAGCGTAGTGAAGCGCTTGAAGAGCGCGAACGGAGACACAGAGAAAAAAAACGAAAAAAAGATTTTATTTCAAAGGGTATTGTGAATCTTGAGGATTTACTTAGCGGTGAACATTGGAGAAAAAAAGAAGCTGAACAAATGAAAAAGGATAAAGCTAAAGAAAGAAAGCGAATTAAACTTGAGGAAGACAGACAAATTAGAGAACAAAATTTCATATTGTATATTTAATTTAAACAATATTAAAGTGTTTATCTTTTAATTCAAACGTTTTTAGAGAATTACAAAAACTTGAAGCAGTTCAACCAATACATCCTGATGAACAATTAAAAATATTATTAAATCAAACAGAAGAAGAACAATGCCCGATAGTTTACTTGGTGCCGGAATTTGAAACTCCTAAACGAACCCCAGAACAATGGGAAAAAATATATTATTATACAACTAAAGTAAAATAAAATAAATAATTAAAATTTAAACTTGATTGCAATCATTTTTAGGGCATTAATGAAGAAATCTATATAACACCATTTCCTACAGAATATTTTCAAATTGCTGAAAAGAAAATTCCATATTTATATAAACAACTGAGAGATTATATTCTCATACGGAATATTTGTAGAAAAGAAATCATTGAATTATATATAGAATTTTTAAAATTTGCGATTGTTGATTACGTTCTTAAAGATCCTACAGAACAGGAACGTCTTGGGATTCCTTATTTTCCAATTCCTTATGGAGTTCATATTATTACTGCACCGATACCCTGGCATACACAATATATCATTTACAAAAGTATTTTAGAAGAGGATTACTTTATAACCAACGTTGTTATGCGGAAAATTTGCTTTCTTTGGGATGATGAGTAAGTATTTGGAGTAATTCAAATAGTCTGGATCAAATCATTACTTATGGAATATATTTCACCTTAAAGAAGATCAATCTTTGTCATTCTAATGATATCTCTTCAAATTTTATTATTTTTGTTTCCTTTCAATATCTTCTTTTACCTTTTGAAGATCATCCTCGTTATTTCTTCAATTTCTTTTATTAACTCGTAGATCATTCAAAAATTTATAACTTTTTCCAGATACGAGTCAATGTTGATACTATCGCCAACTAGTTTGGAAAGTCTTGGAAAATATCCTTCAGATTTATCAGCTCTCATAGTAAATATAGATAAATTACTAAAAAACTCTCGGACAATACTCACTGATACTTGGCTAAAAACCATTTGCGATATCTTCTTGTATCACAGAGAAGACTGGAGAAAATTTGTTCCAAGACGGAAAACAGACAGTTGTAATTTGGTTGATCGGTTTTTTAATTGTGCAGCAAATATAATGTCAACACAAATAAGAAAACTTGTTATTAAAAGCTTGCATATTTTTTGTGACATGATAGAAGAACACAAAGTATTAACATTACAAATTATTCAATACAATTCTGTAAATTTAATTGTTATTTCAGGATGGTAATGATTATGGAGAGGTTTATAGAGATTACGCTTGTATACAATTGCCCAAAATTAAGGTTTATATTATACCAACCCCTGGTTGTGCTGAGTTTACGTTTCAACCACCTTTTCAACATATTTACGATATGATTGTTGATACTTTTGAAAAGATTTTACATGTTAATTTTAAAATTAAAAGGGTTGAATGTTATATGTTTCCAGAAACACAAACAAATCCAGGTATATCTTGTATTTTGAAGAAAACTATTTTTCCATTTTCTTGTTGTTTTTCTTTAGATTTCGCTGAAAGATGTATGTTTCTACATCAAGTTGATGAAAATGATGAACATTATGTAAAAGATGTTAAAGATGCATTAAAATATTTTGAGCCAAACGTAATTGGTCCATCGCTTTATTTGGCCGAATACGAGAGATATCATTATCTTTTAAACGGAAAGGCTGATAAAAGTTTGAAGGAATTTATGTCTACAGATCCATTTCCTTTAATTAAGGTTTTTTTATCATTTGATTATTCAAAAATAACAAATAAATAAAGAAACATATATTTGATAGGACTTTGCTAGGAAAATAGATAAATACGAAATTTTAAAGTCAGAAATAAAAAGTATGCGCAAATCAATTCCTTTGAATTTAATTAGTTTGGAATGTTCAATTTTAAATGATCATTTAATACAAATTGTTGAAAATTTAAGAGCAACAATTATAAACCATTTTATGGATGAAAATTATACCATCAACAGAATGTAAATATATTGTTTAGTAAGATAAAATAATTCAAATAAAACTTATTTGTTATCTTTAGGATATGCGATACTTTTGATGAAATGTCGCAGAGAGTTAGCGAAACCCCTGAAACTGTAGTAGAATTAGTAGAACTTACAAATTATATGGTAGAATGTAGAGATGTTAAGATGTATAACTTAAAAGAAGAAATTAAATGTACTGCAGATTCTATTTTATTCCTAATGGAATATGCACATTTACCAAGTTAATATATTTATAAATTTTCATTTTATACATTTATTAAATTACATTTATTTCGTAGTAAATCATATTCAATTAATATGCCGGGCATTAATGTGGCCTAAAGATATGGAAACAGTTCTAGAATTAGCATTTTCTAGAATTCAAATCCGCCGTGAAAAAGCCGAGAAAGCATTGAAGAAGAAACGTGTTGCTTTTGATATTAAATTAGATAAACACCAGAAACAATTAGAGCAATTCCGTAAGAAAGATCCACCAATTCTTACAATTGAAGATATGGAAGATAGCGTGGAAGCAATTGAAGAAATTACTGCTAATCTTATGGTAATTATCAATTTAAACCCAAAATATGTTAAATTTATTTTGAAATAATCATAGGATGATAAACGAGAAGCAGAAAATATCAATGAAGAAGAACAATTATTGGATTTCGAAATATCTCCATTTACCAGTTTGCAGTTAATGTTAGCTCAGGTAGATCCTGTGGATAAATTATGGCATACGGCACTCACATTCCACCAGAAATATGATATATGGTAATGAAATAATTTCTTTAAATAAATAATATACCTAGAGGTTCAGAGGCTTTTTAAAATTTGAGATTAAAACAACAACATTAGCTGGAGAGTCTGTTGTAATATTATAATTTAAATTTATTAGGTATTATGGTCCATTCAAAGATTTAAATGCAGAAGAAATAAAGGATGAGGCCGAATTTATGTGGCGAACATTATATAAACTATCAAAAATATTTCACGATTTACCAGGAGCTAAAAGAATCGCTGACATGGTTCGCGCAAAAGTTGAGAAGTTCCGTCAATTTGTTCCTGTACTTCAAACTATTTGCAATCCTGGATTACAACAACGTCATTGGGATATGGTTAAATTCAAATATTAAATAAAACAATGAGCTTTATTAATACTTGAACCTTTTTAGATGAGTGAAATTATTGGGGTACCTTTGGAACCAACTGCTGAAACAGCTCTAAGTGACATGATTGAAACTGGAATGTCTAAATTTACTGCACAATTGGAAGAAATTAGTGCTTCAGCTACTAAAGAATTTGCTTTATTGAAGAACTTGCGTAAGATGAAAGAAGAATGGGCTGATATATGCTTCGAATGTAATCCATATCGGTAAATAAATATTTCGTTAAAATCTATAAGACTTCAATAAAATAACTATTTTTGTAGCGATACTGGAGTTGCGATATTGGCTGGTGTTGACGATATCCAAGTAATGTTGGATGATCATATCCTGAAAGCTCAAACCATGCGAGGTTCACCTTACGTTAAAGCTTTCGAAGATGAAATGCAATCTTGGGAATTAAAATTAATATCAATGCAAGATATTATAGATGCTTGGCTAGCTGTAAGTTATATTTAATAATTTACAAAAGAAGCTTTTTAAACAATTTTTTATTTAGTGCCAAGGTGTTTGGATGTATTTAGAACCAATATTTTCATCCGAAGATATTAATCGTCAAATGCCAACAGAAGCAAGAAACTTTAAACAAGTTGATAAAACATGGAGAACTATTATGAATAATACTGTTTTAGATACGCATGTACTTGCGGCGACCGATTTTCCAGACATGCTGAAGAAATTGAAGGAGAATAATAAGTTATTGGATGAAGTACAGAAAGGATTGAATGACTATTTAGAAAAGAAGAGATTGTTCTTCCCAAGGTTTGTACTAATTATTCATTTTGATAATAAAAATTAAATACAAATATTTTGCTTTTAGATTCTTCTTTTTGTCTAATGATGAATTGTTAGAAATATTATCCGAAACCAAAGAACCGAAACGTGTACAACCACATTTGAAGAAATGCTTCGAAGGTATTTACTTACTAGAATTCAATAAAGTTGGAGAAATTGGGGCGATGATTTCTGCTGAAAATGAACATGTACCATTTAGTGGTAAAATTGTACCAGCAGAAGCTAAAGTAAGTTAAACTTTGTTGTTTAATTCAAAAAATAATTAATAACTGAAAATTTAGGGAATGGTAGAGAAATGGTTACAACAAGTTGAAAAATTAATGATTATATCTTTAAAAGATATATGTTCTCAATCTATACAAGCTTATCCAACAGCAAATCGTCCAGAATGGATTTTGACTTGGCCTGGACAAATAGTCCAATGTAACGACAGCATTTTCTGGACATCAGAGACAACAGAAGCAATTGAAGAAGGAACATTACCAGATTTCCTTGCGAAATGCGATTATCAAATCCAGCAAAGTGTCCAACTAGTTCAAGGAAAATTGCTACCAGGGAATCAAATTACTGTGGAAGCTCTTATTGTTATTGATGTACATTGCCGTGATATAATCAAAGATATGTGTGAATTAAAAATTAGTAGTATAGCTGATTTTAACTGGATTTCTCAACTGCGTTACTATTGGTACGCTGATGAATTGTATGTCGATGTCTGTATGATAACAACCACTGTTAAATATGGATTTGAATACTTAGGGAATATGGGCCGCTTAGTTGTAACTCCTTTAACAGATCGATGTTACAGGTTTATTAAAATAATTTCCATTGATGATAATTATATAACTATATAAATACATTACAGAACTTTGATGGGAGCTTTAAAGCTTAATTTAGGCGGTGCTCCTGAGGGTCCTGCAGGTACAGGAAAAACTGAGACCTGTAAGGATCTCGCTAAAGCTGTGGCAAAGAAATGCGTTGTGTTCAATTGTTCAGATGGTTTGGACTATAAAGCTTTAGGCAAATTTTTCAAGGTTCTTAAACTTAATGTCTACATGTACCTTATGCAATTTTAAGCAATTATATTTTCTTAGGGCTTAGCACAATCAGGAGCATGGGCCTGTTTCGATGAGTTTAACCGAATTGAATTGGAAGTATTGTCTGTAGTAGCACAACAAATTTTAAGCATTCAAATGGCTGTTGGACAAAAACTTGAAAAGTTTGTGTTTGAAGGAACTGAATTGGTTTTGGACCCAACATGCACTGTCTTCATTACTATGAATCCAGGGTATGTCTTTATATTTTTAATTAACAGTTTCATATTATACTTTAATTATTTTGTATATAGTTATGCTGGAAGATCTGAATTACCAGATAATTTAAAAGTATTATTCCGTACCGTAGCAATGATGGTACCAGATTATGCGATGATTGGAGAAATTACATTATACTCCAATGGATTTATAATGGCTAGCAGGTATTTTCAATAAAATTTATTTCTTGTTCAACATTTCACATATTTTATTATTTACTATAGTTTAGCAGCAAAAATAGTACATACCTACAAACTATGCTCAGAACAATTATCATCCCAAAACCATTATGATTATGGAATGCGAGCAGTAAAATCCGTGTTACTAGCTGCAGGGGCATTGAAAAAAGCTTACCCGAAACAAAATGAAGCGGAATTAGTACTTCGTGCAATTATAGACGTAAACCTTCCGAAATTCTTGGCTCAAGACATTCCTCTATTCGAAGGGATATACAGTGACTTATTCCCCGGAGTGCAATTACCAAAACCAGATAGAGATGAACTTGAAGAATGTCTCAGGAAAGAATTAACTAAACGAAATCTTCAGGCAACTCCATGGTATGTAGAAAAAGTTATTCAAATATATGAAATGATATTGGTCCGACATGGTTTGATGATTGTTGGGGATCCAATGGGTGGAAAAACGTGTGCTTATCAGGTATATTAAAAAATATTAATTATTTCCAATGAAATTCATTTTATTTTGTAAATATTTTAGTCTTTGGCGGAATCATTGAGTATGCTTGCAATGAATACAAAAGCAAAACATAGAGAAAATCGCGTAATTTATAGTATCATAAACCCAAAAGCTATTACAATGGGTCAACTATATGGATCATTCGATCCAGCATCTCACGAATGGTCTGACGGTGTTCTAGCAAATATATTTAGATTGTACGCTTCATCAATGACTTCCGACCGGAAATGGATATTGTTTGATGGACCTGTGGATGCCGTTTGGATTGAAAATATGAATACTGTACTAGACGATAATAAGAAATTATGTCTTATGTCTGGTGAAATCATACAAATGACAAATAAAATGAATTTAATATTTGAACCAGCAGATTTAGATCAAGCCTCTCCAGCTACTGTGTCCCGGTGTGGAATGATTTATTTAGAGCCACATCAGTTAGGTTGGCGACCACTTTTAGACTCATATGTAAATACATTAAAAAATACTTTCCTTCCTGAACAAATGGAACTGTTTTTGGAAATGGCTGAATGGCTTATCCCAATATCCTTTGAATTTATATATTATAATTGTCCTCAGTTTATTAAAACATCCGAGCTGCATTTATTTCAGGTTGAGCTCTTCAATGTTGATTTTATTCAATTGTTAAATTTTGTTTTGTTTTCATAGACTTTTACACGGTTGTTGTCTTGTATGATGGAAGGTGAACAAGTTAGTACAAGCTGGTTACAATGCGTATTCCTATTTTGTCTAGTTTGGGGACTCGGTTGTACTATGACCGCCGAAGGTAGAAGAAATTTCGATGTATTTTTCAGAAAAGTTGTATACGGTGAAGATAAACTAAACCCTAAACCTAAATCATTCAAAATGGTTAAAAGCCAACTATTTCCCGAAAAAGCGCAAATTTTTGATTACCTTTACGATAAGAAAAATGGTNTTTTTAAACATGTGTTTAAGTGCACAAATACCAATTATGTTTTGTGGACCAACTGGAACTGGAAAGTCTGCAGTTGTATTGAATCATTTATTAACAATGCCTAAAGAAAAATATTTACCGAATGTTATAAACTTTAGCGCTCAAACATCTGCATATCAGGTACCGAGTCGTACCAAAAAAAAAAACATAATATTCTTTTAATAGCAATATTTTATAGACACAAGAAATTATTATGTCAAAATTAGATCGACGAAGAAAAGGAGTATTTGGACCATCAATGGGAAAGAAATGCATTCTATTCGTTGATGATTTAGGAATGCCAATGAAGGAGGAATGGGGAGCTCAGCCTCCTATTGAATTACTTCGGCAATTAATTGACCATGGTCATTGGTTTGATAAAGAAACCAATAAATTGGAACTCGTCGATATTGTACGAATATATTAATCTAAACAAATTTTTCTTCCTAATGATTAATATTTGCAGTTATTTGCGTGTGCGATGGGTGCTCCTGGAGGTGGAGCAAACATGATAACTTCTAGATTTACAAGACATAATATAGTCATCTGTTTGGACTCTTTCGATGATAACACACTTAGCAAAATATTTTGCACTATAATGGAATGGCATTTTTCTAAAGGGTTTGAAGATAATATACAACGTTTTGCCAAAGTAAAAATATAACAAATAAAAACAACTGAATATCTAAAAAACTGTTGATTGCAGTTAGTAGTTGCAGCAACAATGGAAGTTTACAAAGAAGCAATTACAAATTTCTTACCAACCCCAGCTAAATCGCATTACACGTTTTCTTTACGAGATTTCTCAAGAGTTATACGTGGTATTGTTCTAATTCCTCACACACATTTAAAAGACAGTGAAAAGTTAGTTAGGCTTTGGGTTCATGAAAGTTACCGTGTTTTTTATGATCGCCTTACAGAGGCTGAGGATAGGTAATTCATTAATACTAACTTAACTTAACTCTATTATTAAAATTGTCTATTTCTTACAGAGATAAACTTTTTTCAATTGTTAAAAAAGCCTGTTATCAAAACTTGAGGGTTCATATGGACAAAGTTTTAGCAGATTTAATCCAAGAAAATGAGAGTGAACTTTCTGACGCTGATATAAGAAATTTATTTTTCGGTAATTATTTGTATCCCGACGCGGATGTAAAAATATATGACGAGGTATTTTAGATATTCTTACAATCCGATTAAAATATTAATTTGAAATAATTAATTTACAACAGATAACAGATTTCGAAGAATTGGAAAGCAAAATAAATTATTATTTATCCGAATATAACTTAATATCACGTACTCCAATGCATCTGGTAATGTTTAAATTTGCGATTGAACATGTTTCTAGAGTATCTCGAGTTTTACTGCAAGAAAATGGACATGCACTCCTGGTTGGCATCGGAGGATCAGGACGACACAGTGTTGTTAAATTAGCAACATTCATGGCAGAGTATTATTTATTTGAAGTACATTTAGCAAATGTACTTTTGGAACATATTACTAAATTATTAATTCCAGATTGAAATAACACGAAATTACGGTGTAGGAGAATGGAGAGATGATTTGAAGAAATTATTATTAAAAGCTGGTGTCGAAGGAAAACAAACTGTGTTTCTATTTGCAGATACTCAAATTGCTTTAGAAACATTTACCGAAGATGTAAACATGATTTTAAATACAGGGGATGTTCCGAATTTATACGCTCCCGATGAGAAAGTAGAAATTCTGGAGAAAATGCAAAACATTAGCCGTGACTTAGTAAGAAGCAGTTAATATCAAATATTTCACGAGAATTTATTAAAATATACATTTTAGGGTAAAAAAATTGAAACAACTCCATTAGCTTTGTATAATTTCTTTATTGAACGAGTACGAAGTAATTTACACGTTGCTCTTGCTATGAGTCCAATCGGCGATTCATTTAGAGTCCGAATTAGGATGTTCCCTTCGTTAATTAACTGTTGCACTATCGATTGGTATAATTTATATTTATTTTTGCAACCATTTTTTAGTTTATTACAATAATGTTTAGGTTCTTACAATGGCCCGAAGATGCTTTAGAAAAAGTAGCAACAATGTTCTTCAACGAAACAGACTTAGATGAAGAAATTAAATTACAATGTATATTAACTTGTAAATACTTTCATACAACAATTGAAGATGCAGCGTTTCAATTTTATGAAGAAATGAAACGAAAAACTTACATTACACCCACTTCATACTTAGAATTAATTCAAACATTTAATATTCTTTATAATTTGAAAGTTGAACAAATTACTACACAACGAAATCGGTAATTTCCAAAATTGAACAATTTTAATTAATATTTTACATTAATTTATTCAATTAAACAGCTATGAAGTGGGACTGGATAAATTAGATTTTGCAGCATCTCAAATTGCTGAAATGCAAATTGAATTGAATAATTTGAAGCCTGAATTGATTGTTGCTTCAGAAAAAACTGAAAAATTGATGGTGAAAATTGAACAAGATACTGTTATTGTTGAAAAGAAGAAAGAGGTATTTTTAATAAATAATATATTAACGTTTATTTTATGCTAAAATAAAAATGAAATCATAGATTGTCGGTGCAGACGAAGCACTTGCAAATGAAGCAGCGGCTGCTGCGCAAGCAATTAAAGATGATTGCGAATCCGATTTGGCTGAAGCAATTCCAGCTCTTGAAGCTTCCATTAATGCTTTAAATACCCTAAAACCCGCTGATATTACTTTGGTTAAATCTATGAAAAATCCACCTTATGGTGTTAAACTAGTAATGGAAGCTGTACGTATACCTTTTTTATTTTCTTCAAACTCTTCTAATTTCTTCCAAAATGTTCCTATAGGTTTGCGTAATGAAAGGAATTAAACCTGAAAGAAAACCAGAACCAGGAACTGGAAAAATGGTCGAAGATTTTTGGGGACCTTCCCAAAAAGTTCTAGGAGATATGAAATTTTTAGATTCTTTGAAAGCATACAATAAAGATTCTATACCCGTTCCAGTTATGAAAAGAATTCGAGAACGATATATTCCTGATCGAGATTTTACCCCAGAAAATATTAAAAACGTTTCCACGGCCTGTGAAGGTCTATGCAAATGGGTTCGCGCTATGGAAGTTTACGATCGAGTTATAAAAATAGTTGCTCCTAAAAAAGAACGTTTAGCAGAAGCAGAATCAGAGTTAGCTGCTCAAATGGAAACATTGAACGAAAAAAGAGCTCAGCTCCAAGAAGTTACTGATAAGTTACAGGCATTGAACGACGAACTTGCCGCTGAAAGTAAAAAGAAAAAGGATTTAGAAGATTCGATTGAATTATGCACTCAAAAATTAGAAAGAGCCGAAAAACTTATTGGTGGTTTGGGAGGTGAAAAAGCACGTTGGTCGGATACAGCAAAATATTTACATGGCTTGCTACATAATGTTGTTGGAGATGTTATTTTATCCTCTGGAATGGTTGCTTATCTAGGACCATTTACAGTTAATTACAGACAAAAGTTGATTAAAAAATGGAATGCTTTCTGTATCAAACTGGGAATATTATGTTCAGATCCATTTTCCTTGGTCACTACTCTAGGTGAACCGGTAATCATTCGGGCCTGGAATATTGCTGGATTACCCGTGGATAATTATTCCATTGAAAATGGTATCATTTCAAGAAGGGCAAGAAGATGGCCGCTTATGATTGATCCACAGGGTCAAGCCAATAAATGGGTGAAGAACATGGAAAAAAGCAATCGACTTCAAGTTATAAAATTAACCGATAAAAATTATGTTCGAACTGTTGAAAATGCAATACAATTTGGTCAACCAGTTCTTCTCGAAAATATCTTACAAGAAATAGATGCAGTGTTAGACCCGGTTTTAGTTAAGAATATATTCAAACAACAAGGCGTCAAGTATTTAAAACTTGGGGACAACTTTCTGGAATATAATGATGATTTTAAATTTTACATAACAACTCGGTTAAGAAATCCTCATTATTTACCAGAAATTGCCGTAAAAGTAACTTTGTTAAATTTCATGATTACTCAACAAGGTTTGCAAGACCAACTGTTGGGAATTGTAGTAGCCAAAGATCGACCAGACTTGGAGGAGAAAAAAAATGAGTTAATTCTTGAAAGTGCTGCTAATAAAAAAATGTTAAAAGAAATCGAAGATAAAATCCTAGAAATTCTATCAACTAGTGAAGGAAATATTCTAGAAGATGAAACGGCTATTAAAATATTGTCTTCAAGTAAAATTTTATCAGAAGAAATTCAAGCGAAACAAGAAGTTGCTGCGGTAACTGAACAAGAAATCGATGACGCTAGAAACCAATATACGTTCGCGTCAAGGCATGCATCTGCCTTATTCTTTTGTATAAGTGAATTAGGAAATATTGATCCAATGTATCAATATTCCTTGGGTTGGTTTATTAATCTATATAATCAATCTATTATCAATAGTGAAAAATCAGATGATTTAGATGTAAGATTAGAAAATTTGAACTCTCATTTTACCACGAGTATCTACAGAAATATATGTAGATCCTTATTTGAAAAAGATAAACTTATATTTTCGTTTGTATTATGTACTGGAATCTTACGATATCAGGTATAAATATAAAAAAACTTATATGTTTTAATATAACATCGTTTAATACATTTAAGGATAAAGTAGATGAACCCGTTTTTAATTTCTTCTTAACTGGAGGTGTAGCTTTAAGTGATCCTCCACCAAATCCTGCAGAAGAATGGCTCGCTGATAAATCATGGGCGGAATGTTGCCGAGCAAGTGATTTAGCAGGGTATTTTTATTAAAAAAATTTGCTCAGAACTTCTTTAGGTTTGATTTAATTTGTTATTATAGCTTAAAAGAATTGGCTAATTCTGTTAAAAAAGATACAGAATCGTGGAAACATTTTTATGATACATTGAACCCACATGAAGTACCATTTCCAGCTCCTTTAAATAAATTAAAGGGTGTTTTACGATTGATTACATTAAAATGTATTCGTCCTGATAAAGTTGTTCCAGCAGTGCAGGTAATATTTTAAGTTAAAATTAAACGATTTAATACATTTTAATTATGTAATCTTTAGGGATATATAATTGAAGAAATGGGAAGACAATTCGTAGAACCGCCTCCTTTTAATTTAGAAGAATCTTATAATGACAGTTTTTGTTGTTCTCCTTTAGTTTTTATATTATCACCTGGAGCTGACCCAATGGCAGGATTATTACGTTTCGCATCTGATATGAATTTAAAAAGAAGTATGGTCAAGACCATTTCATTAGGACAGGGTCAAGGACCAATTGCTGCAGGAATGGTGGATGCTGCTTTAAAAATTGGACATTGGGTTGTTCTTCAAAATTGCCATTTAGCAGCTAGTTGGATGAGGGAACTCGATAGAATTTGTGATGAAGTCATTGTTCCAGAAAACACACATCAACAATTTAGATTATGGTTGACTAGTTATCCTAGTACAGTATTTCCTGTTTCTATATTACAAAACGGTAACTTCATCAATTGAGTATTCCTCCGGAGATTAAATTCATAATATATATAATGTCTGCAGGAGTTAAAATGACAAACGAAGCACCAAAAGGTCTTCGTCAAAATCTTTTACGCTCATATTTATCAGATCCTATATCAGACCCAGGCTTCTTCGATAGTTGCGCACGCTGGAGAGAATGGCAAACTCTTTTGTTTGGATTATGTTTCTTCCATGCAGTTGTTCAAGAACGTCGTAAATTTGGACCATTGGGGTGGAATATTCCATATGAATTTAATGAGTCTGATTTAAGAATTAGTGTTTTACAATTACAAGTAGATAAAGATATTATTTTTGAAAATATATTTGTAGTTATCAATATATTTTGTAGATGTTTTTGAATGAGTACGAAGAAGTACCTTTTGATGCGTTGATATACCTAACAGGAGAATGTAATTACGGCGGTCGAGTAACTGATGATAAAGATCGTCGACTTCTCATGTCCTTACTTGCTATTTATTATTGTCCTAGTACAATATTTATACCAAAATATCAGTTTTCACCAAGCGGTTTTTATTATGTACCAACGAATACCGATCATTCTAGTATTTTAGAATATATTAAAGCTTTACCAATAATTCCTTTGCCAGAAGTATTTGGACTTCATGATAACGCCGATATCACTAAAGACAATCAAGAAACTTTAGCAGTAAATTATTTAACGTATTCTAAATTAATTTAAATGTTATTTTTTTATTTTTTTTAAGTTATTAGATGGTGTTCTTTTAACTCAAGTACAAATTACTGCTGGTGGAGGAGGCAAGGACTCTGAAGATAAAGTTATTGATTTAGCAAATGGAATTAATGCCAAAATTCCAAATGTTTTTAATATCGAAGAAATAAGTAAAATATATCCTGTATTATATTTGAATTCTATGAATACTGTTTTAAAACAAGTATGTAACAAAAATTTGCGCCATATTATAAGGTTTGACATTACAATTTTTTTTTTTTTGTCTTATTTATAGGAACTTATAAGATTTAATCGTTTAATAAGTGCAGTTAAAAGAACACTCAGAGATGTTATTAAAGCATTAAAAGGTCAAGTTGTAATGTCTGAAGAATTAGCAGATGTATCATTTTGTCTTACAATTGGTAAAGTCCCAAAATCTTGGGCATCGAAATCCTACCCAAGTCTGAAACCCCTCGGATCTTATGTAACTGATTTAATAGCTCGGTAAATTTACATATTCTGGATTATAATATCAACAATTAATTTCCTAATACAAAATTTAAGATTGACTTTTCTACAAAACTGGATAAACGATGGTCCTCCAATAGTATTTTGGTTATCAGGATTCTATTTCACACAATCATTTTTAACGGGAGTTTTACAAAATTATTCTAGAAAACATCACATTTCAATAGATTTACTACATTTTGAATTTATCGTTACAAATTATGAAAAAGAACAGCCGAAGAAACGACCAGACGATGGATGTTACGTTAGAGTAAGTATTTTTGAATTTGATTTGATTTTTTTTTTTATAAAAATGCTATTTATAAATTAATGCAGCAAATGTTGGATAAATATGATCAAAGTGTTTGTATTGATGTAAGTATTTTATTAAATAGTATGTGTGTTGCATTTTGGGACATAAATATTAAAAATATATGTATTTGTTTTCTAAATATATTATTCTGTTAGGGTCTGTTTCTGGAAGGAGCACGTTGGGATAGATATGAAATGTGCATTGCTGAGTCTTATCCAAAAATATTATTCGATACAATACCATTTATGTTGTTTGTACCAGCGAAAATTTCAGATTATATAGTTAAACCCATATACACAACGCCAATATACAAAACAAGTGCACGTCGTGGTGTTCTGTCAACAACTGGACACTCGACCAATTTTGTTATGTTTACAGAACTTGCGTCAAAAGTACCTCAACAACATTGGATAAATCGTGGTGTTGCATCTTTATGTCAATTAGATGATTAACATTATTTTATTTTATATTTTTAATCTCAATTTTATTAAATTTTTTAGCCATTAGATATTTGATTTTAACAATGAAATTTTAATGTTTTATTTGGTTTTATTTTGATTAAAATTTTATATACAAGTGTAAAACTCTTAACAATAAATATACACAAAATAAAATATGTATTACTCATTTGGGTTTGGTGGATTATCATTAATTATCTTCTTTCTTGGCATTGAAGGTTTTCGGGTTTCTTGTTTTGCTTCTTGAGTACCTACATTTCGAAAATAAATAGTTACTTTATGTTTTTACGTAATATTTATTAATATTACTTAAATGAGTTATCAATTTATTTAATTTCGAATTATTACTATCGCCTTGTTGACTAACAAATGCTTTTAACATCATTAGCATCTCTACATCTGTATTCTTCTTCGGGAAATTTGTAGATTCATTGTAATTCATACGAAGCCGACTTTCAGTAGTTGGTATTCGAAAATTTCTATTTTCTGAATTATCTAGAATTTGATAATTTTAAATTAAAAGCAGATTATTTTTTGAAATAAAATTACATTTTGAATAAAAACCTCTTGTATTCTCTGCAAGATTGTTGTCATCATCGTCTATACTGCTTTCGTCGTCATTATCAGATTCAACGTCAGAATCTTCAGTTGTATTAACAGGCTGATGGAAATTTGATCTGCTAGGTGTTAATAAACTATTCAATATTTTTTTATCTTCTACTTTGCTTCTTTCAGTATTTAACTTTTTAATTGATTCAAAATCTTGTTGGTCTATTTAAAATTTGAATATATTTAGTTAATACAATAATAATGCATATTTAAATGATTATAATTACAAGATTTTTGATTTTCTAAAAGTTCTTTAGCATATCTATTCATTTCTTCTTCTGTTAAAAACTCTTTTCCTAAATCGTTGTTTATTTTAGTATAATACGGATCTGTTTCAATATTAAAGGTTTCTATTTGATTTTGTGGTTTTACGTAACTTGTATTTACATCTGAATTTTGTGGAGAAAGTTTTTTAGCAATATTCTCATTTTGATTATTTTTAAATGTATGAGTATTTGGTAAAACTGTTTGAGATTCAGTTGTGGTCATTTCACTAGCTGTTACATTAAATGTATTCTTACTATTACAAACTGTACAATTACAATTTGTCGAAGAACAGACATTGAATGATGAACAACAATGTAAGAGGTTTACAGATGAGGGTTTTTTACAAGTGCAGTTAGATTTTAATTCTTCTGGTAGACTTCCAGTCATCGGAAACTGATTGATAATATTCGGGTTTCCTGGCATATAATTTTGACTTCCGTTCATGCAATTCACGTTAAATGCATTTGAACATATTGGATAATAATATGGTAAGTACGGTACAAGAAGAATTTTTGGACATGTCCCATCTAAACTACATGCACATTTTTGATTTTCGTCTGTATTTATTCCAATGGAGCGAGTCTTTAATTTAGAATTTGGACTCGTTTTGTTATATTTAAGATTATCCATTTTAATGCAATAATTTTTGTAACACCCACTGTATTAAAATATCTATTTGACAATATACCCGCCTGCCAAATTTTTTGTCAGTTTTGGAATAAACGGCACTCTTATTTTTCAACATATATTTGATTAATATATGAATATGAAGAAGTGATTGATGCTACTAATCAAAACTCTTTCATTTTTCTCCATATTCCAGTATCTTTTTCATGTAATGGCCATGAATTTAACTATCCTAATACTTTAATTAAATTAACTAATTTGTTTCAGCATATGTAAAAGCCTTTAAAACATTATACAATGCATATTACTGTCATACGATAAATATATCATTTTAAAATCTTCAATATAAACTCAAAGTCTATCGTAACTCAAATTAATAATCAAAATACATAATCGAATTAAATACGATTAATTCTCTTTATAATTTCAACAAATATAAATAACATTTATTACAAAAATTATCTGTACTATTTAAAACATACATTTTTTGTTTTGTTTTTGATATTTAATATTCAATTATAATTTAAAAACTGATTTTAACAATAAATATTAACATAAGTTAAAATTGCATAAAATTTTGTTGCATAATTTGTAACGCGCAAGTTAAAACATGCATTTGTCACTGCAACATGACTATAAAATCTATTTTAAGTTATAAATATAATATTTTGTTTTTAAATATTTTAATTAATATACATAGTTATTAAATTTTATTGAAAGTTGACCGTTGGTCAGCAGCGCGGTGGTGGAGTGATCCGAGACAAATTGACTTCTGCAAAGGTCATTTCAGACACGTTATTCGCTGCTTTCTGGATAAATTAATATTGCCCAAGATATTTATTTTTGTGATTTGTATTGTAATGAAGTAACAATGGCTGAAAATTTGCCGAATTCTTTTTCAGGTGCAATAATAATGGCTGATCATTTCTCTAATTCTTTTTTAGGTAAACTTATAATGGCTGAACATTTCCCGATTTTTTTTAAGTGAAGAAACAATGGCTGAATATTTTTTGAATTCTTTTTTAGCTAAATTTATAATGGCTCAATATTTTCCTGAAGAATAATAGTCAAATATGATTAGGTTTTTATTTGCAATTTTTGTTTTGTTTTGATTATTTATAACTATGGGCTGGTTCTGAACTTATTTCAGTTCTAAACATTTTTAAATAAACTAAATTTAAGTATCTGATATTTATTTTGTATAAACTACAATGATTTATTTACTGATAATTGAATCATATTTTGCGGATTCTATAAAAGCGTTTTGCTTTAAAACGCGGCGTGAACTGAAAAGTTGAAATCTGGCTTTATATTACCCAATAAATTGTTTTCTGAGTAAATTTATTTTTAATTATTACTTTATTATGCTTTAAAACAAAAGAAAATCATTATTTTTAATTATAATTTGCAGTAGTTAATTATATTTTGATAATTTTATTGCAAAGAACATAAAGGTAATATATAGCTTTTGTTTGACAACTCACAAAGATAAGGAGATAATTACTTTGAATATAAAAACTACAAAAACAAATATATTTATATATAAATAAATTTTCCATATAAATAAAAGCAATTATCAATATTTTTATTGTTTTTTATTCAATTTGTTATCTTATAGGTCTTGATAAAAATTAAAGATCGGAATACAACAGTACTATAAATTCACATAAATTGTTCAAAGTCCATATCAATGAATACATACCTTATTCACTCTTTATATACGTGTTATAATATTATATGTTTAAATAGATGATTTCAATTAAACTTTAAATCTTGACCGTGGACATTGTTCGCGGCCAAAATTACACTTATAATTATGTTTTCCCGGTTTTAATGTATTACTTTTATGTTAAGGTGTCACAGTTTATCTGTATATTGTGAAATAAAGTGATATTTGAATTATTTATTTCTATTTATTGATTATTAAATTCCTTATTAAAATTAGTTTATTTGTTAACTATGTATCATAAAGGAGTGATTGTTATTAACCAAGTTCCTACAGTTGTTGAAACTTGGGGCCGTTGGATTGAAGAAACCCCAACTACAGAAAATGAAGATATAATTATATGCATTCCTGGTAATCCAGGTGTTACTGGATATTATCAAACGTTCCTGGAAGCTATTTATAAGAAACACCAATGTCCAGTTTGGATTATTGGACATGCAGGACACCAATTAATTAATTCTAAACATATAAAAGTTCCTCAATTAAGTGGAAATGAAAAACTTTATTCATTACAAGGACAACTTGAACATAAAGTAATTTATAACAACAACAAAACATAAATATTTCAGTATTAATTTATTTGTTTCATTTACAGGAAGAATTCATTAAGAAATATGTTCCTGAAGGAGCTAGAATTTTCTTAGTTGGACATTCCATTGGATCATACATTTCTTTAAATCTTCTTAAAAATCCTCAGATAAACTCAAAAGTTGTAAAATCATATCTTATGTTTCCGACAATTGAAGACATGGCTGTTACACCAAACGGAAAATTTTTAAATAATATGGTTTATTATATACTTTGGGTAATTTTCTTTCTATCGTGGATTTTTACTCTTTTCCCGGAAACAATACAAATATTTTTATTACGTATTTATTTTTTGATTACATCAAAACCTTTAAAAACTTCGTTGTATGGGACTCGAGATTTGATTCATCCAGCAACTTTAAATAAGATTTTTTATATGGGTTATGATGAAATGGATTTCGTTAAAGCTTTAGATACGACTTTAATTGAACCTAATATGAATAAAATAAAATTATATTACGGGGCTACTGATAACTGGGCTCCAGTTTCTTATTATAGAAGGTTAAAGGAAAGATATCCTAATATTGATGCTGAGTTATGTGTTAGGAAATTTTCACATGCATTTGTTTTACATACTTCTGAAGATGTAGGTAATATGGTTGCTAATTGGATTGAGGTTGATAAATAAATTTGTGATATAATTATTACTATTATAGTTAGTCGTAGATTTTTTTATAAAATGCTTTATTTATTATGTATTTTGAATAAATAAAATTCTACATTAATGCAATTTAAGTTTTATTTACGAATTACACCTTTTTTTATATATAATAAATCAATGAAAATGCAGATATTTCAGTTACAGGAATCATGAAACGTAGTTTTCATAATTCCCACAGTATAAGATAACGCTCGAATAACGACGAGCATTTACAAGTTGGTGGCCTTGGTCTAACCTCTTTTTGACAACACGAAAATGTAAGCATGTTGTTCTTTCGCTCGTAATTTTTAATCTTTGTTCATCTTAACTTAATTCAAACTATTTAAAGTTTTTTTTAATAAATAATGATTCTAAATTAATTGTTTTATACGTGTGTAGTGATATTTTTGTGATAATAATTTAATTTAATTTATTTTTCAGATATTAAACACATCGGAGTGTACGATTGTCTATCAGTCATAATGGTGAGTTCATATTTTGTGTTTGATATGTGAATTATTATTTAAACGTGTTTTTTTTAAATTACAGCCCCGTGAAATTAAAGAAATTAAAGACTTTCTTTTGAAAGCAAGAAGGAAAGATGCTAAATGTAAGTTGTATTTGCATAATTTAGGTTAATATTATAACATGTTATGTGCTTATTTGAGTAATTTAATATTTTAAATGTTATTTTATAAGTTAATTATTGTGTAATAAATCGCAATCCAGCTGTATGTAAAATTTTTAATATTTTATGTACCGTTTTTAATTGCGTATATTAATGCTGCATCTTACCGCACTATATTTCAGTAAATATAGTGATATTGTAAGCAGCTACATTTAATTTAACTTAAAATTGTTACTTAGATGAAAGTTAAGACGGTTTTATTCTTTGTTACAGCTGTTAAAATAAAGAAGAACCCTGAAAACGTTAAATTCAAGGTTCGTTGTTCACGTTTCCTCTATACCCTTGTAATTACAGACAAGGAAAAGGCAGAGAAACTTAAGCAATCTCTTCCTCCAGGTTAGTACAATTTTTTATATATGAATTTAAAAAAAAAATCCACAGTTGTAATCTGTTTAAAAAAATTAATTTTTTAAATAGTATAAAAATTGTGGAGAGTAATGGCTGTATCTTACCACACTATATTTTTTGTAGATATAGTGGAATTATAACCAGCAACAAAAATATTTATTTAATAATAAAAAAAAAATTTTTTTAAAAAAAAAGCTTATATTAATTTTTTTT
>CM008240.1:1500971-1523126 GCA_002278615.1 Pogonus chalceus | reverse complement strand
TATATAAACAGATAAAGGTTAAAAGAAAAACGTATAAAAACACATAAAAACATTTATTTCACATAAAAATTAAAATCTACATTTTTAGTAATAAAAATAAATAAAATAAATTCTTAAACAAATAAGTATTAGTTCAAATCATTTGAGGATAACATTGGTATTAAATATTAAAACAATATATAATTTTCATTTGTGCCATATTAACAAAATGGCTGTTATTTAATATAAAAATCACATTTTTTTTAATAATATAAAATATTTATTCTTTGTTTTTATTGTCCACAAATTCTTGTATTCCACTTTGGAATACCGTTGCTATAACATCAATTGTTTTGCCCCAAACTTCCGCAACATGGGGAGTATATTTTCCTTTTAGTTTTTCTTGAAGTAGTTTTAAAATTGTTGCTTTTAAATCCTGTAAATTTATTTATTAAATATATTTTGAATTTAATTTTAAAATAATTTAATACTAACCACTAATATTTGAGGTTGAATATTCCTCCTACCATGGCTATAACCAACTTTTTTAATAATTTCAACTAAAGTCTGAGGTTCATTCAAATTTATAATCATCCCATTTAAAGAACTCATTACATTTGTTCCATGAGCAATTAATAATGGAGAACCTTGTAATTCTTCTAAGGATTTATCTTTAAAATCTCGGAAATATTTTTTAGATTCAGGATAATCCGTAAAAAATCTATAATTAAATATGTATCGTTGTTAAATTTAGTTTAAAACTAGATTTATTATTATTATTAGTTTGGTTAGTAACTCACTTGACGATATCCTTCTGTTTTTTTAATTATATTTTTATTATTAGCTGTGTTAGTACTTAGTAGAATTAAATGATCTATATAAATAATACCGGAAGAAAAGAAAATATTTTTAATTGTTGCACGCATACTTCTAATATTATGAAAATACGTTTTATTTTAGAGTTAAAAACAAATGATTAAATACTTATTATAATTTTTCTTGGCATGTGCGAGAACCTTAAGTTTAATGTAATCATAGTTTCCGTACATTAATAACCAAGTACATAGTTTTATTAAGTATCCTTGACATCGTAATTTCATACATATTAAGTGACAAATTTAAATAGAATCATCATAGTTTTAATTTATTTTTTTCATCTGTCACATTTAAAATATTGCAGAAAAAATTAAATTGATGCCTTTTTAATGAGGATTATTTTACGAAATTGCTATTTTTGTTGCAAATTAAATGATTATAAATAATTGTCATGTATTAGAATTATTTATTTATATTATTATTCTAGAAGCTTATAATTAAATGTACATTTAATAATAAAAAAGACACGTCGTGAAAAAGGCCGAACAACATTCGATTTAAGACCGATTTAATAACTAAACTAAATAAAAGAACGTTTCAGAAAAAGACAGGCCTTAATTTCCTGCAGTAGTACATACATAATTACATATATTTAAATATACAGACAATAATATTGAATGAGAAACTTAAATATTTATATACATATGTAAAATAATCTTTTTTAAATAAATATCAATTAAATTATTGTAAATAAATATAATGATTGATGTATTATTTATTTATTTAATTCAAATTAGAAAAAATTAAAGCTATAATAATTAAATAAATATATTTCAGACGTTTATTATCAATAAAATCGAACGATTTATAAAATTTCTTGAAGTATTTCAAAGAGTGTCAATACTAAATTAAAGATTAATACTTACAATATAAATAAGCGTTCGCCAGATTTCGGGAGATCTTGTTTAAGTACCGCGAAAGTATCAGTTAATAATGCCTTTTCTTCTGCTGTTAACCCTGTAGTTGAATCAGAAGTAAAACGATGTCCACCGCCCCAAATTTTACTTACTGTCACCCCCATAATAATAAATAATAACCTGAAATAATAATTAAACATAATTTTATTTAATACGATAAATATAAATATATTCTTTGCAATGTTTTTTAAATATAAATTTAATTTAATACAATAAAATACATTTCTTTGTTATATATCACAAGAAGCGATAAAACTCACAATACATTGTTAAATTATCAATTAAACAACAAAAGGTTATTGAAAAAGTCATTTTAATTAACGCAAATTAGTTTTTATGATATTCTATGTAACAAAATCGCTTGATATCCGCTAAGAATATCGTCTAAACATAAAATATTCTTATCACTTAATTTATCATTTTATGAAAATATCTATTTTTCAGTTAAACACGCATTTGCTCTAGCGCAACATACAATAACTATATTATATATTTTAATATAAATAAAAACTGATAAAGTTATAATTTATTTCTGGATGAATTTTTCTTCAATTATATCTAATTATAGAATGAAGCATTTTACTTGAAGATACACGCCTTCAATTTCAAGTACTACGTTAAGAAAACAAAATGTAATAAGACTGATTTCATTTACTTTAATTGCATTTGAAATATTGAATATTAAATTATTACTTATATTTCGAAAGAGAACAGGAATAATTTAAGTAAATTTTTACAAAATTAGATGAATTATTCAAAAAATATAATGTCTTTTTAGTTTAAAAATACTTAAATCTTTTGAAAATTATAATAAACATTTCCCATTTATGATATTTTCGAAATAATTCGTTGCTCAATTATTTAAATTAAATAAAAAAAAAATATTATCTTAATAGGCTTTGAATAATAAATGAAAATCGTAAAATACTTTCCAGTAATTATTATTTAAAACATAAATACTCCTGTCAGTTTAAATTGTTTTCTATTTTTGAAACAATTAACAAAAATATCAATAAATTTGAGTCGGAAGTACAATTAAGGAAAACCTTGTATCTTATTTTTCATTAATCTATATATCAATTATTACTTTATTACATGCAATATATTTAATTAAATATTCTATAAAATAAACTCATAAAACATAAAATAAAGATAATAGCATTTTATATTATGATAAAATTACCGTAAAAAAACTAATATTATTCTGCGAACATTCGTGGGAATCAAATATGCGCGATTTAATGAAATGAAAACCAAGATGTATCTTTATTCATCTTACAGCAGTAATTATATTTTATATAAGGAATATTTCCTTTTAATTTAATATTTCTAAATTACTTAGAACTGCTTTTACATTTGTAACAATATCGATTTGTAATTAACATTTAAAATAACAAGAAAACTGTTTTAACTTTGTTAATTTTAAATTTGTTATCTGTATATTTTTTAACGTGAAATTAAATTTGATGTATATTGATAAAAAGTGTTTATATTTTGTTGACTGACGGTAGATAGATCAAAAAGACTTTGAAAAATAAAATAAAAAAGAAATCTCCGGCCTACTTTTTTAATTTAATGGTTTGAAATGTTGATTTAGAGAAAAATATAAATTAAAATATATTTAAAATATGAATTATATTTTGATAGTTTAATATTTCATATAATTTTTTGTGTATTCATATTACTGTAAAATTAATTAGTCAGCGAAATATTATAATAAATAAATGTTATTGTTTTATAAAAAACTTTTGATAAAAAATTAATGATAAATATAATTTTATAATTACATTTGTTCCTTTAGTTATAATTATTGTTACAAAGTTTAGTAATTTATGAAACAAAAATAGAAAAATCAATTTTGAGAATTGTTTGGTATGAATTTTTATTAATTTAGAATTAAATTCATTGATAAATAAAAATATAAATGAATAAAAAGTTTCGAATTTAACAGTAAGAGAGTAACTCAACGTTATGTTAGATTAGCAAGGTCGTCAAGTTATCAAAGTGATCATAAACAATTCACTCACCAAATCTAAAATTGAAATAAAGACTCCGCAAAGAAGCGAATCCCGAATATCTCAATGAAACGAAACTAAACTAAATTGAAAGATCAATGCAACACTGAACAGTACACTAAGTTATCGACAGGCTGTCACCCAGTTCAGAACTCGCGGGATACATTCAACTTCTCGAAGACGGTCTCAACTGATATAATCGTTGTTCACTCCTTGCGTATACACTTCGTCTTTACAACTGAATACTCCCAGCCACCTTTTGGTCTTGTTATGGACACCAATACATACTAAACGTCCGCACACAGATATCAATTGTACTTTGGAGCATTCAAATGCTGATATATTATTTGCGGAGCTTATATTACAAATGCACGACTTGGATATAAAAGAGAAACATTATAGCAACGCTAATCATATAATATATTATTTTAATTCATTTACAACTTACTTCCTGTTTTACAAAACTATTTTTTTACTAGTTTGTCTTTTAAAGACCAAATCTTCCAATTTTTCAATATTTATCTACAATATTTTTTGGATCTTACCAAGAATTAAGGGATCAATAATGAAATTTCCTAAATATTAGAAAACATGAATTTTTTGAGGGTCTAAAATCAAGCAATTTCTCTTCAATTACTTGGCCTATTTAAATCAAAATCAATTCTTTGAAGAATCGAATTACATTATTATTTATTTGAGGGTTGAAGATTTTGAGAAGTGTTTCTTTAAGGATATGATCCCTGAAGATACAAGCAATTTCAAATTTCCTTGGAAATGCAGGAGTATTTTTTTAATTCCGAATATTTACCTACGAAATCAAACCAATGATGCTGATTAAAATTAATATTTTTCTTTTAATTAGTTCTACGATGGACAAAAATTACAGAAATCTTAAAAGAAAAATGAATCCAAAAATATATCTTGAAATATATTTTAATTGAAAAGCGATTAATATTTTCATAAAATCTTTTAAAATAATTTTCTTGCAATCTTCCAAACCAATTGCTTTTGGAAAATATTTCAATTCGAAAAAAATCAATGGGTCATTTGGAGACCATAAGTATAATTTACTTATAAATCCGTTTTCTTGACATCCTAATGATTTCGTTTAAATAATATTTCATTTAAAAATAATTTTTTAAAGCATATTCTTATAATTTTCTCAATGAAAATGTAATTTTGTAACATTGATGTTCCTGGACTAATAAAGTTCGTAAAAAAAACTGCGAAAAAGTGAAAGTATTGTTTTTATTTGTATATATTGGTTTGAAGAGTAGTTGAAATATCATGGATCTACATAATCTAAGTTAAATACAAAGAGAACCGCTCTTCAAAAACGGATGGGTCCAAACCACGTGCATCACCAAAATCACGGTGATCAGTGGCTCGCAGGACCTTCTCATAGCCTTGTCCGTTTCTATATGTATGATGCCCGATTTTGAACCAATACATGAATTTATATTTCACGTTTTATTCCATTGTATTGTTAATAATGTTTTGTATTTGAATGTATACACGTACATTGGACAAAAGATGTACTTATAATACATAACATACTCGTAAATTCTCTAATGGAGAAATATAAATATATTTATGCGTTAAATATTCAATAAAATGACGTATTTATTGGTCTACGTGATATATATTCCGTTGCAAATTTGATTTTTATTTATTATTGTGATATTTATATATAGTTTCTACTTTTGCGCAATACTTATTTGTAAATCAATTCAAAACAATATAAAACTTTTCATTTTAATTCCAAGTAGACAAATCAAAATCATATTGCAGAATTTTCAATTTGTCATTTAAGTACCAAATTAACTTTTAATCAAACTTTATGTTCTATTTATATATCTTATCAAATTTATTTTATAAATATATAAAAAAATATTTAAAATAAACGATAACATGTCAAAATATGTTTTTATTGCATTTTATTTACGATAATTCTAATTTATTTTCAAACATTAAATCATTACAATTATATATAATAAATAATTTTCTATAAATTTTTAAATAAAATTCAGTTTTATCAGTATTTAATTTGCGCAATAAATCGAATTAATTAATATTGAAACAATAAATAATCAAATATTGAGCATTTTAATAAACAAATATTTTACTTACAATACAAAAATCCAGAGAAAAATAATAATAAAAGTTATAATCATTTCTAGAAATATNATATGATCCCTGAAGATACAAGCAATTTCAAATTTCCTTGGAAATGCAGGAGTATTTTTTTAATTCCGAATATTTACCTACGAAATCAAACCAATGATGCTGATTAAAATTAATATTTTTCTTTTAATTAGTTCTACGATGGACAAAAATTACAGAAATCTTAAAAGAAAAATGAATCCAAAAATATATCTTGAAATATATTTTAATTGAAAAGCGATTAATATTTTCATAAAATCTTTTAAAATAATTTTCTTGCAATCTTCCAAACCAATTGCTTTTGGAAAATGTTTCAATTCGAAAAAAATCAATGGGTCATTTGGAGACCATAAGTATAATTTACTTATAAATCCGTTTTCTTGACATCCTAATGATTTCGTTTAAATAATATTTCATTTAAAAATAATTTTTTAAAGCATATTCTTATAATTTTCTCAATGAAAATGTAATTTTGTAACATTGATGTTCCTGGACTAATAAAGTTCGTAAAAAAAACTGCGAAAAAGTGAAAGTATTGTTTTTATTTGTATATATTGGTTTGAAGAGTAGTTGAAATATCATGTGTTTACATAATCTAAGTTAAATACAAAGAGAACCGTTCTTCAAAAACGGATGGGTCCAAACCACGTGCATCACCAAAATCACGGTGATCAGTGGCTCGCAGGACCTTCTCATAGCCTTGTCCGTTTCTATATGTATGATGCCCGATTTTGAACCAATACATGAATTTATATTTCACGTTTTATTCCATTGTATTGTTAATAATGTTTTGTATTTGAATGTATACACGTACATTGGACAAAAGATGTACTTATAATACATAACATACTCGTAAATTCTCTAATGGAGAAATATAAATATATTTATGCGTTAAATATTCAATAAAATGACGTATTTATTGGTCTACGTGATATATATTCCGTTGCAAATTTGATTTTTATTTATTATTGTGATATTTATATATAGTTTCTACTTTTGCGCAATACTTATTTGTAAATCAATTCAAAACAATATAAAACTTTTCATTTTAATTCCAAGTAGACAAATCAAAATCATATTGCAGAATTTTCAATTTGTCATTTAAGTACCAAATTAACTTTTAATCAAACTTTATGTTCTATTTATATATCTTATCAAATTTATTTTATAAATATATAAAAAAATATTTAAAATAAACGATAACATGTCAAAATATGTTTTTATTGCATTTTATTTACGATAATTCTAATTTATTTTCAAACATTAAATCATTACAATTATATATAATAAATAATTTTCTATAAATTTTTAAATAAAATTCAGTTTTATCAGTATTTAATTTGCGCAATAAATCGAATTAATTAATATTGAAACAATAAATAATCAAATATTGAGCATTTTAATAAACAAATATTTTACTTACAATACAAAAATCCAGAGAAAAATAATAATAAAAGTTATAATCATTTCTAGAAATATAAATTGTATTTTAATACTGACACGTTATTCGCACAACTAAATAATAATGTCAAAAATTCCAAGATTTATTTTATATCATTAATAAAATATTTACTAATTTATTGAAGATAACTATTAATCAATAAATTCTTAAGAAGTTTAGGTTAAAAAAAAATAAGATAACACTTCGTTTAATTATAATTATTTTATATAAAAATACAATTAATATTATTTACACATGATGTGTAATTGTTTATATATTTTTACTTTCTTAATTCGTAGGATGCTGTGATTAAATTTATAATTATGTTGCAAATTTAATTTCACACCTGTGTTTACAAACAAGGTGTTCATTTATTATTAATATTATTGTCAATGATACTTACTATCGTTCATCTTTTATTCATTAATACAACATCAATGGAATGTTGATATTTAAATATTTAGTTATGTCCTAAAACATGTCATAATATTCTATTATATTTTTGTGTATCATTCCGATATCTATTATACTTAAAATAATATTGGATATCGTCTAACGATTTCCCTTTGGTCTCCGGAACTACGTAAATTATAAAAATAATACCCAATAATCCAACTAAACTAAAAACAAAAAATGGAACACAGTTACCAAACGCGTCGGTTAAAATTTGGAATAATTTCCCAACTAAAAATATCATCAATGACATATGCGCTTTACTAATACAAACACATAATGATTTCACTTTTGGATGAAACAATTCTCCAAAAAACGCAATTGATATTGATGTTAATCCAATTACTTGGCTTATATTGAACATTACCATGGAAAATAAAGGTAACCACCATATTGGATCAACGTTGTATCCATAATCATGGAGATAAAAATAAACCCCTTCACAACACATGAAAAATGAAGATCCGATGCATGAAATAATTAAAAGCGGTTTTCTTCCTAAACTGTCAACTACATAAGCTGCACCAATTGATGTAATAAGCTGTAAAACTGCTTTAATTATGGATAAAGTATTCATGGATATATCTCCAGCTCTTTGGAAAATTAAATGAGCATATAATACTAAAGTAATTCCGCCTGTACCTTGTGCTATTGTTACAACTCCAACACAAACTAATAACGCTTTTCTGTGACTTGTTTCTTTGAAAAATTCTTTAAATATATTATCTTTAGTATTTTCCGCAACTGTTATTTCAATTTGTTTTATTTCCTCATCAACATTTGATGTATTTCTTAATGTTTTTAAAACTTCAATTGCTTCATTTTTTCGTCCGTTTGTTATTAAATAATACGGTGATTCTGGAATCCAGTAATAACAAATTATAACAATTGATAATGGAAGTACAGCTAGGGTGGATGAAATCCATAATTCTGGAATTGTTCCAATACAATACATCCATAATATTCCAATATTTATAAAAACTGTCATGTATAATCCAATCCCCCCGCGAATATCATTTGTCGCAATTTCTCCTAAATATATTGGAGTTACACTTAACGAAAATGCAATTCCAATTCCACTGATGCTTCTTCCAATTATTAAATCTGTTACGGAAGTGGAACATCCAATCCATATCCACGAAATAATATACGGAATTGTTGTTAGTAAAATAGATATTTTTCTTCCTAAATAATCAACGCTTAACGCGGATAAAGGTGTTGCAAATATTCCAACTCCTGACATAATTGTCGCCATCCAGGATCCTTCGGAAGATGTTGTTGGAATTGGGGAGTCCGGGCCTTGAAGGCGGGCTAATACTGGAGAAGCCCAACCGGAATTCATTCCAGTTTGTTCGACGATTAATAAAACTGAAATAATTTCATTTAGAGAAAATAAAATAAATTAAATTAAGCATTTTACCAATTGCTGATGTTAACAATAAAGGCCATTGTTGCTTAAACTTAAACATTTTTAATAATGTGATAATCATAAGACTTTTTTGCGTGTGTTATGATTAATTTTTAATAACCTTCACCTTTATTGCATGTTTAAAAATTTTAATAACCATTAGTTTAAATTATTTAAATTGTGATTAGATTTATCTAACAAACAAACTTAGAATTTGTTTATTTTAATTCAAAATTAAGCTTTTGGATATAAAAAAGGGTTAAAGATAATAGTATTAAATTAATTAAAAAATTGGTTTTGCTTTAACAAACAACAATTAAATGTGGTTTCAAATTAAACGTGTATAAAAATAAATAAAATTATCCGTATCACAAGTTATTTTTGATTTTAATCTTATTTTTAAAAGGATATTCATAAAAAATAGCCACTACAGTTATTTTAGCATTGCTTTATTTAAACAATATAAAACATTTTCTTTTACATAAAAATATTCAAGATATTAGTATATATTTCGGATTATGAACAATTAAATTAAAAATAAGAATATCACAGGAAAATATTTTTTATTAATAAGTAATAATAATAAATTTATAACTTATTATGATTTGTATCAAAAGTTTTATATTTCATATAATATTGGATTTCCTCTAAAGATTTTCCTTTAGTTTCCGGAACAAAAAATATGACAAAAAATACACCAATTATTCCAATTACAGTAAAAATAAAAAATGGAACATAATTTCCAAGACTATCAGACATAACTTGAAATAGTTTACCGACAAAAAATACACAAAAACTTAAATATGACTGTCCAATACTTGCGCCAATTGGTTTAACTTTTGGATGAAACAATTCTCCTAAAAATGCTTTAGATATTGATAGAAGTCCAATAACTTGACTAACGTTAAAT
This sequence comes from Pogonus chalceus, assembly GCA_002278615.1. NCBI lineage: Eukaryota > Metazoa > Arthropoda > Insecta > Coleoptera > Carabidae > Pogonus > Pogonus chalceus. Next base: position 1,512,964 of record CM008240.1, on the reverse strand, counting down.
AAAATCATTGATACGAGGGGTAACCACCAAATCATATCAACATTATATCCATTATCATGAAGATAAAAATAAATTCCTTCACAAAACATAAATAAAGCAGATCCAATGCATGAAATTATTAATAAAGGTTTTCGGCCGATTTTATCTACAACAAAAGCTGCTCCAATTGCTGTTAAAACTTGTAAAAATGCTTTAATCAGGGACATTGTGTTTGCTGAAACATTTCCAGCTTTTTGAAAGATCAAATGCGAGTAATACATAAATATAATTCCACCAGTGAATTGTGCAAATGTAAAAGTTCCTAAACAAATAAAAAGTGCTCTTAAATGACAGCGCTGTGTAAACATTTCTTTAAATGCATTTATTTCCGAATACATTTTAGTTGTAGCTTCAATTTTTGCAATTTCATCATCAGCTTTATCTGTATTCTTTATTGTTTTTATTATTTCTCTTGCTTCTTCTTTTTGATTTGTTTCCACTAAGTAATAAGGAGATTCAGGCAACCATTTATAAAATATAAATATAAAAATGATTGGTAATGCAGACGGAACAGATGATATCCATAAATTTGGATATGTTCCAATCCAATATATCCATAAAATTCCAATACATTTTATAACGCTGATTCCAATACCTAAAGCACCTCGAATATAATCTGGAGATATCTCTCCTAAATATACTGGAGTTACAATATATGTGAAACTCATGGCAATCCCAGAAATACTTCTTGCGATTATTAATTCCATCGATGTTGTAGCAAATGACACCATTACCCAAAAAATTATAAATGGAATAGTTGCAATTAATATTGTTAATTTTCTTCCTAAATATTTAAGACTTATTCCAACAAATGGAGTAAAAAATAAACTTGTTAAGGGTTGAACGGTTGCTATCCAGGAACCTGTATCACTGGATACAGGAATTGTTGAATTCTCACCTTGCAAATTTGCAAGAACTGGAGATGGCCATCCAGTTAAAATTCCTGCTTGCAACGTATTTATCATTGCTATAAATAAATATTAATCATTAATATCAATTCCTATTATTAATTTATTTAACATACCAATGCATACTGCAAATACTAATGGTAGCTGTTTACTTGAAAAATACATAATATTAAATGAATATTGTTATCAAACTGAATTTTTTTGATAAATATGAATCAGATAATTATTTAAATGATTCTAATTTTATCTCATATAAAAAATTAATTTGCTTAAATTTAATATTTAGTTAAAACTTTAATCCATAGACAATGCTTAATAAGTCAAAAGTTTTAAATTATTTTAATGTGTATTTTGTTGTATGATTTATTGAAGTTTTTTTTAACTAAAAATAAAACTGTATTTTTTCATTTCAGTTGCAAATTTATANTTTTTTTTTAACTAAAAATATAACTGTATTTTTTCGTTTCAGTTGCAAATTTATATCTAGGAAAGGTAATACAGTGAAACATTAATTTAAATAGTTTTTATTATATCACAGATAATTCCATTTACTAGAAAATTATAACTTAGTAATAAATAAATAAGTTAACTTAGTTGTTCGTAAGTTTTATATTTCATATAATATTGAATTTCTTCTAAAGATTTTCCTTTAGTTTCTGGTACACAGAACTTAACAAAAAATACACCAATTACTCCAACCCCAGCAAATATAAAAAACGGAACAGAATTTCCAATCCCGTCTGACATTATTTGAAATAATTTACCGACAAAAAATACGCAAAAACTTAAATACGATTGACCAATACATACACCAATTGGTTTTACTTTTGGGTGAAATAATTCTCCTAAAAACATTATTGATATTGATTGTAATCCAATTACTTGGAAAATGTTAAATAGAATCATTGCTACGAGGGGTAACCACCATATACTATCAACATTATAGTTATTATCATGAAGATAAAAATAAATTCCTTCACATAACATAAAAACAGACGATCCAATACAAGAAATATATAATAAGGGTTTACGTCCAATTTTATCAACAACATACGCCGCCCCAAGTGCTGTAAAAACTTGTAAAAACGCTTTAATCATCGACATTAAGTTTGCAGAAACATCACCGGCCTTTTGAAAAATCAAATGAGAGTAAAATAAAAATGTTATTCCTCCAGTGAATTGAGCAAACGTAAAAGTTCCTAAACAAATAAAAAGGGATCTCAAATGACAATGTTCTGTAAATATTTCTTTAAACGCGTTTGTTCCTGCATAATCTTCAATTGCAGTTTCAATTTTTATAATTTCTTGATCTTCGTTTAAAGTGTTTTTTAATTTCATTATTATTTCTTTTGCTTCATCTTTTCTATTTTTTTCTACTAAATAATACGGAGATTCAGGTAACCATTTATAAAATAAAAATACAAAACTTATTGGTATTGCAGAAGCTAATGATGATATCCATAAATCTGGATAAGTTCCAATCCAATAAATCCATAAAATTCCTGTAAATTTTATAACACTTATTCCAATACCAATTCCGCCACGGATATTATCTGGAGAGATTTCTCCTAAATAAACTGGTATAATAATATACATAAATGCTACAGAAATACCAGAAATAACTCTAGCAATTATTAATTCCATCGAGGTTGTAGCAAAGGATACCATTATCCAAAAAATTATAAATGGAATATTGGAAATTAATAATGTTCGTTTTCTTCCTAAGTATTTCAGACATGTTCCAACTAGTGGTGTAATAAATATTCCAGTTAAGGGTTGCGCCGTTGCAATCCAAGAACCTTCATCGCTGGTAACTGGAATTGTTGAATTTTCCGATTCAAGGTTTGCGAGAACTGGAGAAGTCCATCCAGTTAAAACTCCAGCTTGGAACATACTTATCATTGCTGAAATTAAATATTCATATTATTTAGGTCAAGTATTTTTCGTTTATTTTGAAACTTACCAATACATACTGCTAATGCTAACGGTAATTGTTTATAATTTAAATACATATTGATAGTTTTATGATATTATCAGAAATAAAATGCTTGATAACTGATAATTAAATCATCTGATATTTTTATAAATGTTCTTAATAATAAAGAACCTTGATATATATTTTTATCATTAAAATCATTTGTTTAAGCAATGTGACATGAATTAAATTATTATTTACTTTGTAAGATATTTTCTTTTTTAATATATTCTGTCTACAAAGTAAATATTTTTCAAACTAAAACTTAACTATGAAATATTTAATGAATTCAACTACAAACTAATATTTTTTTAATTATAAGAACACAATTAAAGTCATATCATCGTATTTATATATAATTTCCTTAAGTAATGAATTTTTAAAATATAATAATCAGCGAAATTGTTACCTTGACAGTAAATGCGTATTAAAAAAAATAAAAAATATAACAACACAGGTTTTAGAATCTTATATTTGGCGAAATTAAATATATACAATATTTATAATATGTATCACAGTAAATANTTAATAATAAAGAACCTTGATATATATTTTTATCATTAAAATCATTTGTTTAAGCAATGTGACATGAATTAAATTATTATTTACTTTGTTAGATATTTTCTTTTTTAATATATTCTGTCTACAAAGTAAATATTTTTCAAACTAAAACTTAACTATGAAATATTTAATGAATCCAACTACAAACTAATATTTTTGTAATTATGAGAACACAATTAAAGTCATATCATCGTATTTATATATAATTTCCTTAAGTAATGAATTTTTAAAATATAATAATCAGCGAATTTGTTACCTTGACAGTAAATGCGTATTAAATAAAATAAAAAATATAACAACACAGGTTTTAGAATCTTATATTTGGCGAAATTAAATATATACAATATTCATAATATGTATCACAGTAAATTATTATATTAAAAACAATTAAAAATTATTTTAAAAGTATATCACATTGATTAGTAACATTAATTTTCTGGAAAGTTTTATATTTCATGTAATATTGAATTTCTTCCAAAGATTTACCTTTAGTTTCCGGAACACAAAATATAACGAAAAATACACCTAAAATTCCAATACCAGCGAAAATAAAAAATGGAACATGATTTCCAAGTCCATCTGAAATGACTTGAAATAATTTACCGACCGTAAAAACGCTGAAAAAGAAATATGATTGACCGATGCATACTGCAATTGGTTTTATTTTTGGATGAAATAATTCTCCTAAAAACGCAATAGAGATTGATTGAAGTCCAATAATTTGACATATATCGAATAAAATCATTGCAACAACTGGTAACCACCAAATCATATCAACATTGTGTCCATTATCATAAAGATAAAAGTATATTCCTTCACAAAACATAAATAAAGCAGATCCAATGCATGAAATTAATAATAAAGGTTTTCGGCCGATTTTATCCACAACAAAAGCTGCTCCAATTGCTGTAACCACTTGTAAAAAGGCTTTAATCATGGACATGGTATTTGTTGAAACGTCTCCAGCTTTTTGAAAGATCAAATGAGAGTAAAACATTAATGTTATCCCTCCAGTGAATTGTGCAAACGTGTACAATCCTAAACAAATGAAAAGTGCTCTTTGATGACAACGTTCTGTTAAAATTTCTTTAAATGCATTTGTTTTTGAATATGTTCTAATTGTTGATTCAATCTTTGTTATTTCATTGTCTTCTTTTTCGACATTCTTTAATAGTTTTATTACTTCTTTTGCTTTTTCTTTTCGATTTGTTTCTACTAAGTAATACGGCGATTCAGGTAACCATTTATAAAATATAAATACAAAACTGATTGGAATTGCAGACACTAGTGATGAAATCCATAAATCTGGATAAGTTCCAATCCAGTAAATCCATAAAATTCCAATACATTTAACAACACTTATTCCTATACCAATTCCACCACGAATATTATCTGGAGATATCTCTCCTAGATAAACTGATATTGTTATATAAGTCAAACCTAAAGAAATTCCAGCAAATCCCCTTGCAATAATTAATTCCGTAGAAGTTGTTGCAAAAGATACCATTATCCAGAAAATTAGAAATGGAATATTAGAGATTAATATTGTTCGTTTTCTTCCTAAATATTTAAGACTCATTCCAACGAATGGAGTTGTAAATATACCAGTTAACGGTTGAATAGTTGCAATCCAGGAACCTTCATCACTGGATATTGGAATTGTTGAATTCTCCGCTTGTAAATTAGCAAGAACTGGAGATGACCATCCAGTTAGAATTCCAACTTGAAACATAGTTATCATAGCTGCAAATAAAAATTGATATATGTATATTTTATTATTTTTAATTAAAATATTTTAATACCAATTGATACTGCTAAAATTAAAGGTAATTGCTGTTTACAAGAATCCATGATGATTATTTAAAATTTCTAAGAAAAGAATTAATTTAATATTTAAGTTACTTATATACTATAAAATATAATTTTTTATTGCTAATACAAATTAAAATATAATCTATTTAAGCTGTTTATGTTAATTTAGTAGTAAAATTTTATAAGATTACAATAGATTTTTTTATCTTTTAAATATAATATTATTTATTTATTCATAAAAGTGGCTTTACGTCATTATATTTTTGTTCTTAATAATCAGATTTTAAAACAATGCATTCAAACAAAGGATTATATAATTTATGACAAAATAAAAAATATAAATATTCATGTTTATTATCACAGAAAATATAAATTTATTATAATAAAGAGACAATTTAATAAATTTTTTCATAAGTTTTGTATTTCATATAATATTGAATTTCTTCTAGAGATTTTCCTTTAGTTTCTGGAATATAAAAAACAACAAAAATAATTCCAATTATTCCAACAGCAGCAAAAATAAAAAATGGAACATAATTTCCAAGTCCATCAGACATTACTTGAAATAATATACCGACTATAAAAACACATAACGCTAAATATGATTTACTTATACAAACTGCTGCAGATTTTACTTTCGGATGAAATAATTCTCCTAAATATGTCACAGGTATTGATTGAAGTCCAATAACTTGACTAATATTAAACAATATCATTGATACAAGCGGTAACCACCAAATACTATCAACATTATAGTCATTATCTAGAAGATAAAAGTATATTCCTTCACAAATCATAAAAAAAGCAGAACCAATACAAGAAATAAGTAATAAAGGTCTTCTTCCGATGTTATCAACAACGTAAGCTGCTCCAATAGAACTTACAACTTGTAGAAATGCTTTTATCATTGACATGGTATTTGCTGAAACATTTCCAGCTTTTTGAAAAATTAAATGAGCATAAAATAAAAATGCAGTTCCTCCAGTAAATTGTGCTAAACTAAATGCTCCAATACTAATTAAAAGAGCTCTTTTATGACAAGATTTTGTAAATAATTCTTTGATTGCATTTGTTTTTGAATCTATTTCAATTGTTGATTCTATTTTCGCTAATTCTTCATCAGCATCTTCCGTGTTAAATAATTTTTTAATTGTTTCTTTCGCTTCTTCCTTTCTATTTGTTTCAACTAAATAATACGGTGATTCTGGCAGCCATTTATAAAATATTAATATTAATAGAAGTGGTAAGGCTGAGGGTACAGATGATATCCATAAATCGGGATAAGTTCCAATCCAGTATATCCATAATGTTCCTATATTAGCTACAACATTCATTCCGATTCCAATTCCTCCACGGATATTATCTGGAGAGATTTCTCCTAAATATACTGGAGTCACAACGTATGTCATAGCCAAAGAAATTCCTCCAATTCCTCTTGCTATTATTAATTCAGTTGTTGTAGTTGCAACTGATACCATTATCCAGAAAATAGAAAAAGGAATAATAGTAATTAAAATAGTCTTTTTTCTTCCAAAATAATGTATACATAATGCACCAATTGGTGTACAAAACATACTAACTAATGCTTGAACACTTGCTATCCAGGCTCCTTCATCGCTGGACACTGGAATTGTTGAATTCTCTGATTGAAGATTTATCAAAACAGGAGAAGTCCATCCAATTAAGATTCCTGCTTGTAATAAATTTAACAATGCTGGAAAGAATCATATTTCTTACGTATTTTATTCAAATTAAAGTTAATTTTCTAAACTTACCAATGCATATTGCAAAAATTAAATGAATATGTTTCACAGCCAAAAACATTTTGATTTCCTTGTAATTTTGTTATCTTATTAATATTTAAAAAACTTCGACTTCTAGCCTTGGAATAGACTCCGTGACTTCAATAAAATAATTAAATTTTGTTATTTATATATATTTAAGTATTAAAATATTATTTTCTGAAAAATATATAATGACATTTTATAATTACTTGCAAAATATTTTAATTAGAATTTAAATAAGCTTACTGTTACTTTGCTACTAGCTTTTTTATAAAAAGAAAAAATTTACAATTTATAAATCGTTTAATTCGTGTTTTTTAATGATTATATGTTTCTTATTAGTTTAACTTTGTATAATAGAATAAGTAATAAGTATATCACAGTATATATTTTAATAAAAATTCATATATAATTATAATTTAGGTTTTTCATATGTTTTATGTTTCATATAATATTGAACTTCTTCCAGAGTTTTCCCTTTTGTTTCTGGAACACAAAAAATAACAAAAAACACACCAATTACTCCAATTCCAGAAAAAATAAAAAATGGAACATAGTTTCCAAGTCCGTCCGACATTATTTGAAATAGTTTTGAAACAATAAAAACACAAAATGATAAATATGATTTACTGACACAAACTGCTATAGATTTAACTCTAGGGTGAAATAATTCACCTAGATATGCTAAAGATATTGGTTGAAGTCCAATAACTTGGCTGATATTAAATAATATCATTGAAACAAGCGGTAACCACCAAATATTATCAACATTGTAATCATTATCTTGAAGATAAAAGTATATTCCCTCACAAAACATAAAAATTGCTGAACCAATACTTGAAATTATTAGTAAAGGCTTTCGGCCGACACTGTCAACAACATAAGCTGCTCCAATAGAACTTATAACTTGTAGAGATGCTTTTATTAACGACATTAAATTCGTAGAGACATTTCCTGCTTTTTGGAAAATAATATGAGCATAAAATATAAATGTTATTCCTCCAGTTAATTGCGCAAAAGTAAAAGTTCCGATACTTATAAACAAAGCTCTTCTATGACATGCTTCAGCAAATAATTCTATAAATGGATTTCTTTTTGAGTCAGTTAAAATTGTCGATTCAATTTTTTCTATTTCTTCATTAACTTTTTCGGTATTTCCTAATTTTTTGATTGCTTCTTTCGCTTCTTCTATTTTATGTTTTTGAACTAAGTAATAAGGAGATTCAGGTAACCATTTGTAAAATATAAAGACTAAAATAATTGGTAAAGCACAAGATAAAGATGATATCCAAAAATCTGGATAAGTTCCGATCCAATAAATCCATAGAGTTCCTAAATTCATAAATACATTTAATCCAATGCCAATGGCTCCGCGTTTATTTTCCGGTGAAATTTCTCCTAAATATACTGGTGGTGCAGTCATTCCGTAAGCAATACACATTCCAGAAATACCTCTTGCAATTAATAGTTCAGTTGTTGTTGTAGCAAATGAAACCATTATCCAAAAAATTAACGAAGGTATTACGGCAATTAATACACCGATTTTCCTTCCGAAATATTGTAAAGTTAAAGCAGCAAATGGGGTACAAAGCAAGCTAACTAAAGGCATTACAGATACTATCCAAGCGCCTTCATCACTGGATACGGAAATTGTTGAATTATCCGACTGGAGATTTACCAAAACAGGAGAAGTCCATCCACTTAACATGCCTGCTTGTAATGAATTTATCATAACTGAAACGATTTTTATATTCATTTAAAAAAATAAAATAAGTTTAAATTATCCACTTACCAATACTTATTATTAATAAGAAACGCCATTGTGGCAAAGGGCGTAACATGATTATTTTAATTTAATTCTAAATGCAATTTAACTTTTTTGAATATTATATAGATAATGTCAACCTTGTAAAATAATCATCACTGCATCTATTGGATTATTGCAGAATCAAGATAAGATTAATTTGATGTTCGCTAATATGAATTAGAAAATTATTTATAATTTTGTCTATGATACTATAAATATAAATACTTATTCTAGACACTGCTAAATAATTGTTTAACTTACAATCATAAAAAGAAGGAAACTTATAAGTATTTTCGGATTGAATTGAAGGATAAATATATTTTGAAAAGTGCATAAAATATATTTTATTGGTGCATAAAGTTATAAATAATAATATAAATATATTAAACAGGATTATTACAGTAAATAATAAATTTATTTGCTACAAGTAATATTTACATATGTTTTAAGTTTAAACTATTTATTTAATTTGTAATATTTATTTACATATAATAATTATATTATAAATTATAAAGATAATTTTATTTAATTAATATTTATTCTTATTCGTCTCGTCATTATAAATTAAGTCAAAACAAATTTGATAATATCTTAATATTTGCGACCAGCACAAATGCTTATAATACAAATTTATTTATATTTTTTGTTCTTCATAGTCATTTTTATCTAAAAGGGCGGATCATAATATATTATATATTGTTCCAGAATAAATAAATATAGCAAGTATTTTGTAGTGACAAAGGAAAGCACACTGGCAATGCGCAGTAGAAAAAACAGCGTTTCATTTTCCCATTAAAACATTTAATTTATTAGTTTTTAATGTTGAATTTTGTATTAATAAATAATTTCAGAATATAAAAACAAATAAAACAATTTTTAACAATAGAGACCTGTAAATTAAACATTTAACTTTAATATAAAATAAAAATAACTTAAAAAAAATAATATTTAGATTCTGTTTTAATGGGAAAAGAAAACACGCTACCAGTGGCGCTAAATGTTTCCAAATAAAACAAGTACATAGAAAATACTGTATTTTTTAAATATTCAAATGACAAAAACGGCCTAAGTTATAATTTCTAATATTAAGACAGCGAAAATTATAATTTAGATTGTTTTCATCCTTTGAAAATTTAAAAAAAATGCTGTTTTTTCTATATACCTGCTTTATTTGACAAAGATTGTGAATAAAATAATTAATTTCGTAGATAAATATAAGATAAAAATATACTTTAAGAATTTTATCAATTAATATATCAATTTTTGCGTATTTAAATATATTAATAATTATTAAAAACTAATATTATGAATATGATAGTAAAAAATTTATGAATTAATTTGATAAATAAATGACCTGCCCTACTTTTTTTTATAATAACTATATATAATATATTTATTATCTAAACTGAAGAACACAACTGGTAATATTCTAATTTAACATTAAATTACTCGTGCAGAGAACAAACGATTAATCTTCCAGCTTTATTTCCTTATCAACTGCAAAGCTTAAACTCGTTACATAATTACTAAAAAGCTCCTGGAAGATGTTCCTTTGATCTGCTGCATGGATAATATTCATATTTTAACTAAAACATCATGTAACTCTATTTGCTTCTAATTTACCTTTCGGTTCTGTTAGAAATAGTAAAATAACAATCAGTCCTAAAGTACTAATGCAGGTATATAAACAAAATCCTACGTACATTCCATAAAGATCATATAAAACTTGAAATATTTTTGTTATAATTACAGCTAATTCCGCGGTGTACATATTCCAGTAACACATCATAGTATAGCGACAATTTGGTGGGAAAATATCGTTAACAATTAAATTAGTAATAGTTGCTAATCCAGCTGTATGAAAAAATCCATACATAACCATAGTTAAAAACGGAATTATCGTATAATAAATATTCTCAGGTTTCAAATATAAATAAGCTGCATGACTAGCTGACGTTAAAATACAACCAACGCAAGATAAAATTAAAAGCGGTTTTCGACGAAACATTGGAGTATACTTAATTCCAATTCCTGTTGATATTAAAAAAGTAATTCCGTATATTATTGCACAAATCTGCGGATAAATACAATTGAATTCAGTAAAAACGATTTGTGAATAAACTATTAAAGACGGTCCACCAGAAAATTGTTGTATAGTCATTAAAAACGTTAATATAATAAACGGTTTTCTAAGTTGTTTATTACGTAAAATTTGGAAAATTGTTTTATTTTCTGGTTTATTTTCGACGCAGTTTTTAATATACGCTATTTCATCATCAACGCATTGTTTTCCATGCAAATTTTGTAAAACTGAAACTGCTGTTGTTACTTTTTGTTGTTTAAATAAATGGTACGGTGTATCAGGGGCAACAATAAAAGTTAAAAACGCTAAGCCGGGGATAACTGCGTTCACAATTGCAAGCATTCCGAAATTAACCCACGGACCAACTGAAAAACTAATCAAAACTCCAATACAAATAAATAAGGGTAGCAATTTTGGTAGGAAAACCCCTTCATCTTGATCACAAATTTCTTTTAAATATATTCGAAATTTACCTACTCCGTAACCGGTTCCTAATCCGACTAGAATCCTACTTAAACATAATCCTAATACATCTGAAGCTCCTATTAGGAGCAACCATCCTGAAAGTTGTAGACCAGCTCCTAGTAAAACTCCAAATTTGCTTCCAAGACATTCACAGCCTGCAAATGGAGTTGAAACGACGAAACCGTTCATTAGCATTCCTGCAATCATGGCACTTTGGTCGATTGTTATTGGTATATAAGCTTCTTGACTTAACAGGTTCGGATATGTCGGGGATGGCCATCCCAGCATAGTCCCGAAGGATACACATAGAAGTGAACCTTTAAATATTTAATAGTATTAATTAAAAATTGCATGGCGCCTCCACCAAAAATCGTTTCTATATTTTTCATAATTCCATTTATAAATTTAAAAATAAAATTAATTAGTTTTTTATTTCATTTAAATATTATAGATATTTAATAATAAAATAAAAAATGCAAAATTAATTTGCGTCAATTTTAATGATAGTTAAACGTCATCTTAATATTATTATAAAAAAATATTTTTAAAATTTAAAAAA
>CM008240.1:1431269-1451116 GCA_002278615.1 Pogonus chalceus | reverse complement strand
AGAACAGTTTTTCTAAATTTGTCATTTGTAGTTCGATTAATACATGGCTACTACGAAGAAAATAATTTAGTAACTAATTTTAAATAAATCAAAATAATTGTGATAATAAATTATAATTTTCTTGATAAAAATAAAAACGAAAAGCATAATAAATAACATGAATCGATAAGTTGCGTACACGAAAAATCGTTTAATTAAATATAAAAAAAATCTTTGAAAGCGACGAACTTGAAATTTTTCTAATAAAAATTGTATTCATTAAAGAAAATTCCGCCCATAAATAAATGTATAATCACTACCACAGATCACGTCTGAAACAGAAGCGGTACTTACATTTTTATGATTAACGAGTTTCATAAGTTTGAACTCCCGATACGCCCGTTTTGCGTGCGTTACATTCTGGAATGGCCGGCTAAGTTTCTTGATTGCAACATTTTGCTGTGTTACTGTATCATATGCGGCACTGCAAACAAACACATATTTTTAATTAATATTTTCCATTTTTATACAAATAAAATATTGAATAATGGATATATTTTCATTAAATTTATTCAGAATAAAGAAATTACCATAAAATTTCACTTTATTCTAGTGAAATGAATATAGAAGGATCAGCAGTAAAAACAATAGAAATGAATATAAATCTCTTTTGAAGTTATAAAAAGAATATATTTTTTACTTGGTATTCCATTAATTTAATTTCCAGAATGGTTGGACTTATTTTATTGAAAATAACTAACATCTACTGCTAAATACTTTAACAATACATTTCTATATAAATAAGAATTACATGCTACAAATTATATTCTACAGGATCTTTAATTAAAGTTGCTAACGTGTTTCAATGCAGGTAAGGGATGAAAAGAATTCTCAACAAAATAAAATATACAAAACAGACATTTAGATTAAAATCTTTTCTAGACTGTTTATTTCAAATAAAAATTNTTAATTTAATAAAACGACTGATTTGTCGTACGATAAGCTGCTGTGAGGATTTTTCAATTAGCTATAAAGATATAAATAAAAGAAAATAAATAAAATAATAAAATAATATAATTTGTATCTGCTTTTATAATTTGTTAGTAATTATTTTTTTTTTTAATTTTTAATATTTGAAGTTTGAGTAATAATTGGCGGATGTTGGTTTTAAATTAAGTTTAAGGCATGCAGTTTCTAAAATACAAAATTAAAACCATTTTTCAAATGGAATAAAGCCTTTTTATTTAATTTGTAATAGTTTTTAAGGTAGATTTTTTATTTTCGTAAATAAAAAGACTTTATTTTTATTGAAAAAAAATCAAGCTAGCATGCAAAAAAAAATTCGAAAAAATTTAAAAAATATATAAAAATACGCAAAACACTAAAATATGTAAATGAGAAATAAACTTACCATACAATCCCTTGTGCCCCCGATCCGATAGGTTTCAAATTTTGGTACCTCTTTAAAATTGTGAATTTGGTGTCGCCCACCTCAACGGTGTAAAATAACGCTGAAAGGCGTGACGACATGATTGTTGTTGGAAGATGGTGGTTCGGGCGGCGGGCGGCTAGGGCGGCTGGGGCGTCGGCTGCGGTGGCGGCGTCACGAGCCGCGTCCCCGTCCCCGTCCGCACGGGCACACACTCGACCCGGCGTTGTCTTAAATAAAAAAACAAAATATTTTCAATTTCAGCAAGGAAAACAAGAAATAAATTCTTCCAAACTTAGCTACAATCTTATTGCATACTCTAGATTTAGAAAATTATGAATAACTCAAACAACAAACAATAACTTTTTTTGTTCCAGATCTCTTTTTCTGCTCCAATGGAATAGAAAAATAAATGCAAAATAAGATGTAGAAGCTTCACTTAATATTAATTAATTTGTTAATTTGATCAGGCTCTGAACTCGAAGAGAGAAAGAAAATTTGGCTTCAGAACTAAGAAAGATTGTCCATACCTGCACTAAACCTTCAATGAGAAAAGGAAAAAAGAGGATACCCCAAAGACTATCCGAAAATAATGTATGTCCTATCATACGCTCCAAAATGCAACATAATTAAATTTTATTCAGTATTTGCTATAAATTCACCAAAAACCAATTTGGAGTAGAACTTTTTTTGAATTAAATTTAGGCCAATTTTGGCCAAAATCAGACCAATAAATATCTTTTTAATAAAGACTTATAATTCTGAAATATCAGTAAATTACAAATACAACAAATGTATATCAGTATTTTTAATTGTTCTTCAACTATTTTTAAAACTTTTTAATAAAATTTGAAGCAATAAATTATCCTCCTAACTCATAAATATGATAAAGCAATGAAATATATATTAAAGATTTCCCCTAGGAAATATATTTTATCACTAGTATAAGAATGTCGATTAAGTTGCATAAATCAGGATAAAAACAACTTGTTCAGACAAGTTAGTTTCAGTGGTACGCTAAATTTTAACTTAACAATTCAGTTAATTTAAATTTTCTATCGCATTATAAATATTTATGAAATAATTTACCTGTTAAACTAAATTTATTCTATGCTACAACTGTAGTTTTTGTTTAAATTTAGAGTATTTATAAAAAGATGTAACTATTGATACAATTAAAAAAAAATGAGTGTATAATATTGAAGATAGTAGTAATGCACAGTAAAAAGATAACGAGAGGTATTATGCAGATAAGAGATTTGCATTACTTGCAAAGCGGAAGCAGTTAATGCTCAGAAATGCAGATGCAATCTGTTTTGAATTTAACTTGGCGATTTCCCGTCCTGTATTTGATTTACTTAATGATGTTTTAAATATCTTTTAAAAATAATTCAAAAGGGATTTGGTTAATGGTAGGAATTTCAACAGATACTTAAATACCAAGGGTTCAAACTTAATTTAGAAAAAATGCAAGAATATCAGCTTTAAAAACATGCGAGGAATTATATTATATTTTAAAGTTTATATGACATAAATACGACAACTTTTGTTTTCTTTTTTATAATTCTAAGCATGTTTTGTCAGCTTATTTAAAATTTCAACTGTTTTTGTCATTTTAAAGAAGTTGTTTCACGTATAAAACAGTATTTGACAGATTTCCTAGAAGAGAAATTCGCATTTTGAAACCATATTATCATCACATGACTAAGTCTTTTTTATTTTTATTTTGTTGTTAATAGCGTTTAACAGTTAATTACATACAAAATTAATTATTTAAAATACCAAAGAATTTAATTCTCAAGCTACAATTTAAAAAATTCAATAAAATTCCTGCAAGTTTTCTCTATTTAAAAATTTTCTCTTTTTGGTGTATTCCTCAAGATAAATTAGATATTTTAAGATAAATTTTAGTAATAAACTAATAAAGAAATTTCTTATTATTTAATGTATAATATATAATATCAAAAAAGTGGTCGATTTTGCAAAAAAATAAATAAGATTTTTGACGGTTTTGAAAATTTTGGATTTTTGCAATATTTCAAAAACTAAGTTAGAGATAAAAATAAGCTCTTCGGGAATTAATTTATTATGAAATTTCCTATCATTTAATGTATAACTTATTATATTTGGAAATAAGTCAATTTTGTAAAACAAAAAATTTAAATTATATATTGGCAATTTATGCAAATGGTAGCATTTTTGTTTTTTGTACGTATCTCAAGAAATAAGCTACATATTAATATGCACTCTTCGGTAATGCATTTATTATTAAATTTTCTATCATTTCATGTATAATTTGAAATTTTCTAAAATTGGTTAATTTTGCAAAAATACATCAGAGATTTTTGCTGATTTTAAGCATTTTCGTGCTTTATGCATATAAGCTACAAATTAAAATACAATTTTTGGTCACTTTTGAAGAAAACGTGATGTTATATATCAGTTATTTTCCCCGGTATTATAAATTTAAAAGCATAAAAATATTCTAAGTAAAATAAAATCCATATCGTATATAAAAGAAACTGATAACATAAAAAATCGGAAAGTAAGTAAAAAAACCTTAATTCATTTAAACAGCAAATGAATATAAAGTCACAAAATGATACATAAATACAACCATACAATATTTAATTAACATCATTAAATTTTATAAAAAGTAACATTCAGTTATTGGCTTTTGAAGAACCTTTTATATTGTGCTTTTCACATTTTTTTATGGCTGACAAAGGCTTCTGAGAATATTCTTAACAAAAATATAGATTTATGAAGAAACATTCTAACATTCTTTTCTTGAACATCAATCACAGCTTTTTGAAAAGATATATGTCGTTTTTTTGACAATATTTTATTCTCCGAGGCACAGAAATAGATAAAAATTATTGATTACTTCAACAAAAATATTTCAGGAATTATTTTGAATACCAGAAATAGAATTTAAAAAATTTAATTTGTAGAATAAAAATTGTTATACAAGTAATTAATATGTTAAAAATTCCGCCGAAAATTCTTTTCCTGATAACATATTTAACATACCAGCGATTATATCTCAATACAATTTAATCAAGTAGGCCATTCTAGAGTGAAATTATAAACACGTAACAGACGACTAAATCACATTACAATTACCTAAATATTTAGCATGCTTGGCTGCCAGTTTTTGTTTATGTACGGACTGTGGCATTCAAAGATACAGAGGCCAGCCAATATGTTATAGGTTTTTTTTATTTAAGTGTCGCGACTCGATGGAGAGACAGTATTTAGTCACGTGTTTTAACGAATATTTTGCAAGGAATTTTGCTTCGTATGCTTAAGGTTTTTAAGACCTATTTTTGTATTTAAATTTATTCTATTCTGACAGTTTTATGTTTTTTATTCAAAATGGTTGCAGTATTTTTTTATTTTTTATCTGGTAACTAGATTAATTTAGAACTGTTAACTTGGACAAGGCCAAGGAACATAAAAAATACTTGTGATAAAACGGAAAAAGTAAGATTAAGTATAAAAACCTGAAAGAAATAAAACTATATACTAAGATAAATTGGTGGAGGTGCCGCTTTGAAATATATTTTTGAAAATTAAATTAAAATCATTCATTTTAAATTCATATTTAAGTATTTAGTTGAAGAACACCAAAAAAATAGTTTTATTTGATATATAAAACCAATTTATTAATATTCTAAGATCTTATCGTAAGAAATAAATTATAAATAATTAATGTAGATATTTAAAACTTATTTGAAATTAAATTCAGTAAATAAAAGGCTTTAAAATCACGAAAACCTAGCTCATGAACTTTCAAAATCTGCGTGTAGTTAGTTAAACAAGTTTAAACATCATGGACAAAACCGGTTTAAACCTTAAAAATGCAAAACCTGTTCCCACTTGATTTTCACAAATGTACTAGACAACCTATTACGAACAACAGTGGTTACAACATAGCAACGTGTTCATTGGCCACAAGCCAATGTTTATGCAGACAATGAGGAATTTACACTCACATATAAACCCTGAAACATATTTGTATTTCTTTATCTATATCCACTGCATTGTAGCAATACATTACAAGAACTTCCGTACTGCTACGTAATTTGAAATATGTTGAAACAAATGTTTAATAACCTTGTCAGTTGATGGTTACTAGATTTCGAATTAATAAAACAAATGAAGAATGTATTTTAATGTTATATTGATGTAGATGGACAACTACCAACGACAACACAACTAAATACATTTTTTGTTTTACTTGATAATTATTCGTGAAATTCTTTTATCGTTGCCAAGAAATTAAAATTGATTTACAATACAAACGAAATTTATTTAAAACATGAAATTCCGATGTATTTATTTTTAATTAAAAAAAAATTGCTCATTAATTTGTTTGTTATGATTAAAATAATTAATGATAAAAATTATTTTAATTAAAATTCTTACCAAGATCTATCCATGACCTCCCAAGAAGATAAATATACACTTTTGTAAAATCTGTAACAAATAATACTATAATTAGAAAAATTAAGGAATTTAATTTCTTCAATTGTTTTACGAATAAACAAAACATGTAATTAAAAAACATTTTAACATAAAAACGCGAAGTTTTTTTATCAAAAACAAGTTTATTCGAAAAAATAATAATTCTTATAACATATAGAGGTTAATATAGACAATACACGCTATTCCTTGTCGTGTAAAAGGCGTATAATATTCATTATGTTAAAAAAATACCTTAGATATTAAATCAACTGATGTATCATTGTTGAAACGACTAAGTTTTTATATAAATTAATGATTCGAGGTTTGTATAATCTAAAGTGTTGTAAAATACGAGAAGATAGCATGAAAATAATCCTGATAGTTTCGTGTAATTACTTTGTAGTACACATAAAACAAAAGAATAATGGTTTATTTTAGTCACGAATGGTGTTAATTTAGTTTACACAAAAGGGGTTATAATTTGTTGCCTAAAACTATGATTATTTTATTGATTTAACCATTCAAACGTTAAGATTCGAACATTTTAGAAGCTTCTACGTCAATAGTATAAGATACCTTGATGGAAAATTCGATAACCGAAGACAAAGTTTAGCTGTGAAATTGTGTGAAGTTGTAAAACCACAGGAATGACACATCTCTTTGTCAACATTGCAGCTTTGTTTATTCTTGTATGCAGCTAATCTAGATAAATACCAAGTTCTACCGGACACAAACCGCAAACTTACTGTTAGTAAATTTGTAATTTGACCGAACAAATAAAAAAGAAAACATTTTAGAATGGACGTTTAAGTTTCTAGTGTAATAAACACTAGTTAAATGTTATTTTTACGCTAATTTAATTGGTAATTAATTTTATAACTTGTTTAACAGTTTTATAAACTATAAATAAATTGATAATATTTAAAATTGCATAGTTTAATTTATTATGTATACTTCAAGATAATAAATTAATGGAGCAGTAACTAAAACTTCGTTTAATTTTAGGGTAATTAAATATTTTTAATAATTTTATAAAGAGACAAAGATGATTTTATTAAAAGCTCGCTTGTTTAATTAACAAGCGAAGAACTAATTATAAATTGAAGTGTTTATTATATTACAAGAAATAATTTATTTCAATTTAAAATCTAAGATAAATAAATATATTAAGAAACTTCAACTAATAATTATATATTAGTAAAATCGAAACATAAATCCTAAAGACTTTTTTGCAAAAAATGACCAATATTTTGAAATAAATTTAATGCCAAGAGCAATTAAATATCTAATTAAGTTCTTAAGAAATTCACAAAAAACTAAAAATGTATAACCTTCTATTTTCTGTAAAAATCGACCAATTTAGAATTGCATAAATTACATTTCAAATTATGGGGAATTTCATAATAAATGCAAAGCCGAAGAGTGCAATTCAATATGTAGCTTAGTTTTTGAGAAATTCGCAAAAAACCAAAATCGACCAAAATCTCTGATGTATAATCTCATTATTTTTCTGAAGAATTATCTAGAATTTTTATGGTAGAAATTATATATCAAATATTTGAGACTTCCATAGTAAATACAAACCCAAAAAGTACAATTTAATATTTATCTCAGCTTTTGAGAAATTCACAAAAAAGCGAATATTTCCAAAATAGCTCAAAATCTCTGATGTATAATCTCAATATTTTTCTGGAGAATCATCCAGAATTTTTATGGTACAAATTATATATCACATATTTGAAACTTCCATAGTAAATACAAAGCCAAAAAGTACAATTTAATATTTTATCTCAGTTTTTGAGAAGTTCATAAAATTAAATAAAGAATAAAATATGTTTATAAAAGTGATACAAGATTAAACAAGGAATGTTTTCAACGTTTACTTAGTTTCATTTTTATTTTGTTTATATTGAGTAGGCACGATCAAGCAGCAGCTAAAACCATTTATTAAATGAAACATGTTATTTTTCACAACATTGCCACTTTAACGACGAAGTAGCAAAATCCAACATGAGAAGGGACATGAAATAGAAGAGGAAAAACAAGAAGCAAGTTGCAAACACCATCTGTGCCCAAACAACTTGAGATTTGGGTTGATGTGCCGCGGGGTTTTGCAAACGGACATTTACTTCTAGGGGGTTGCAAAATTCGAAGGATTTACTGTGCACTGTATTTTTTTCTGCTTGATGTTTATTTGTTTTATTGTTATATACTAGCTTTTAATTAAATTTACTGTAACATAGCTTCAATAATATTTGTTTTATTAATATTTTCTAACTATTTGAAGTAAGAGCAATCAGAAGTAATTACTTGCGGTTTTACAAAGCTGACAAGGAATAAATGAATACCGCAACTGAAAGATAGCTTTTGGTATAGCAATGTCCAACACAGTTTATTTTAACCTGGACTGCTTTAATTAAATTAGTTTCACATTGATAAAATAGAGTTGAAAGTTCAAAACTTAACCAACAAAAATCACCCTACATCTCTTTTATAAGTTGTGTGTTCGATAGAACTTTCTTAATGTGCTTCAATGACATAAGTTCTGATGATAATTTGACTAGTTTTGTGGTAATTGCTTCGACATGATAAAATTATTTTGGAATTTCAACAGAATTTGATTTCAAATTATATATTTTTGAATAGAATTGAAGGAAATGTATAAAGATAAAATGGTTCGACATTGTAATTAAAAAAACAAAAGATTAATTTAAAATGAATTAAAACAAAAGAAGAGCAAAGTACTTCAATTGTTCCTGGAAAATATCGTGAAAATATTTTATTTTTTACGGTATTTACAAAGTAAACAATTATTTGTAGTAAACAAATATATACTTTTGCTATCAAAGTCTGTAAATCTCGATAAACCTAAATAAACTTTAATATCGTTGTCCAAGGTTTACCTCGAGGACATTTACTAAATATTTTTACTATTTCTACTTAAAAACTTTCCTTAATAAATAGAAATTATACAAATAAATTATAAATCTAACTATGTATATATTTATCTTGAAAGTGTATTTAAAGCTTCTACAGAATATATTGTATTTTCTGATTAGACACAATGGATAATAAACTAAATCATGTAAGAACAATTGTTTAGCATAAGTTTTATGTTCAAAGTTTTGATAAAAATAACAAATATCAAATTTAGATAATAGAATTATAAGCTAGAGCGTCTATAAATATTATTGGATTTTTTTTTTTTTTTTTCAAAAATAAATAAGTCTAAAATTATATCTATGTGCGTAAATTACACATTGTAAATTGTTATAGATTCTATTATTAGAAAAATTCTACAGGAATAGATTTTATAAAATCAATACAATACAGTGTGTTACTAAAATATAAAATCTAAAAATATCTTAAGTAAATTTAGAAAATTTTCGGTTTAAATTTAAACTAAATGATGTTTTCCAGTTATATTAAAAAAACAAAAAACGTATTTATTTTGAAAAATCGACAAATATTAAAAATAATAAATATAATGATAAAAAATTTCATAAAAACTCAATGTCAAAGAAAGCAGCTTAATATTTAACTTATTTCTTAAGAAATTTTATGAAAATCGATCCAAAATCGATCAAATTAGCTGATATATAACACTTACTTTTGTAAACCTGAAAAACTTTCTGGTATTATAAATTCTACATGAAATAATAAATAATTTTGTGCTTTATGCAAAGTCGCAAAGCATAGCTTCATTGATAGCTGAATTATTTTAAAAAATCATTATAAAATATAAATCGACAAAAATCGCTGAAGTATAATTTAGTTTTTACAAAAACGTCGAATTCTTCAATCTTTGCCAAATATACATTAAATGCTGCAGAATTTCGTGCCAAATTCATCATCAAAGATTTCAACTTAATTTCTGGCTTAATTTTTGAAAAATTTATAAAAATTAAGATTGTCTAAAATCAAAATATATCGCTGATAAATAAGCCATAAATAATACGGATTCTTCTGATAAACACAAAGTCGAAGAGCACAATTTAATACCTATCAAAAAATGCGCATAATATAAATCTAAAATTGCTAATCTATAATCTTGTTTTGCAAAACCTGTAAATTTCTTGTTATTATAAACTATATAACTTAAAATAATAAGAAATTTTATAATGAGCATACTGTCAAAGAGTGCAACTTGAGAATTCAACAATGACTAATATATAAACTGACTTTTTTCTAAAAAAAGAGCAATTTTTAAACTATAAATTAATTAAAAAATTAAATAAATAATAAATAAATAACAACTAAACTAAAAAAAGAAAAAAAAAATATTCACTTTTCTTGTCATAAGAGTATGAATCAAAAGTGAATAACAAATAAGTCATGCGCCTAAAACCGCATTGTAGGCGTAAGTAATATTTGTTATGAATCATGGCGCATTCATTCATATAATATATAGTGAAACTTTTATGTTTTCTTCCTATATTTAAGTAATGAGCAACAGTTACGTTGGAGTAATGTTTTGCAAACGTCAATTACATTTTGAATCATTCAGTTCAAAAATAATTCGACACAGATTAACGACTGTAAAAACATCGCAAATTAAATGCTAATTTACACGTAATTGCACTTTAATCACTCAACGATACCATTTTTATGTTTCTATTTTGGTTATTTATTTCCGCACATTATAAAATATTTATTATAATATAAAATAAAAACATTCCTAATGATTTAGAGAACAAATTTCCAACTCAGTAACTTATAAATTATAACAAAGTGCAACCATTAAGGCAATTTAGAAAATCGTCTGTATAATTTATCGAGTTACTTCGGACTATCTGACTTAAACAGAATACAAAATAGCCTACAATGAAAGCGTCATTACTTTGACACAATTAAACGGGAAATACATTTATTTACGCCAACAACAGGATACATTTCTTTTAATAAAAACGTTTTTTAAATATAGCCTTAAAATAAATACATATAAATCCATTAATGTCTTCGCATATCAATTTGACGTGAAAAACTGGCTTTTCAATAAAACTTTTAATTAATTCTAACGATTTTATTCACTTGTGTGATTTTCAATTAAATTTACTTTTGATTCAGTACTGAAAAAAAAGCCGATCGTGCCGTATCGTAGTTCCGCAATTTACCGTGGTAAGCAGGAGCGTTGTTACTGAATTTCAGTGCTGAAAACAGGAGAAATCATCGGAACTTTGCGAAATATGAACGGAGCTTCTGTAGTAAATATAAAGTTGGACGATAACTATAAAAGTTTCTTTGTAACTTAGATGATTTTTTGATTTAAATAAGTTTTGAAATTATTTATGATCTATTGTTTTAAGTTTTATTGTTTAATTGTACCTGCATAGAAGCTATATATAAAGTTTTCAATTTTAAAATGCCTTAAAACATTTTTAAAGGAGTTTATTTTTAACAATTCTTCTTGTTTTTGTTAATCTTTTTACTTTTCCAATATCTTATAATTTACTTAGTTGTTTGAGAAATTCACAAAATATGAATGTGTCCAAAATTATCAAAAATCGCTGATGTATGTTCTTAATTTTCCTTCAAAATCGATCAATTTTCTGATATTACAAATTATAAATCAAATAACAAAATTTTTTATAATAAATTTAACATAGAAGAATGCTTTTTAGTATCTAGTTTATTTTTTTAAATGTTCAAAAAGAAAAATCGTCCAAAATCTTAACAAATCCCTGAAAAATCCCTTATTTTTCTTCAAAATTGATCAATTTTTCAATATTACAAATTATAGATCAAATAACAGAGAATTTAATTATAAATTTATTACTGATGAGCGTGTTTCAATAGTTAACTTAATTCTTGAGAAATTTGGCGAAAAGAAAATTCTCAAAAATCGGTAAAAATGCCTTATGTTTAACTTAATTTTTCTTCCAAATCAACCAATTTCTTGATATTATAAATTAAGCATCAAATGACAGTAATTTATGAAAAGTTTATTACTGAAAAGCGTGTTTCAATATTTATCTCAGTTCTTGAGAAATTTGCCATAATCGATATTCTTCAAAATCGGTAAAAAATTTTGATGTATCCTTATTTATTCTTCAAAATCGACCAATTTTTTAAAATTATACATTAAAAGATATACCTTCTTCTTTGATTCTGGTTTAAACTATTCGTTTAAATAAAAAACCAGTTTAAGAAAACAGCAACAACTTTGTCACATTCTAATATGTTTGTGTTATAGATTTGATCTGTAAAGCTCCTAAAGTTTCACAAGAAAATATCTTTTTGTTTCACCAAAGATCAAAAGTTCGAATCCCAACGGAGGCATATTTGTATAACTTAACAGTTTGATAGAAAAAACAAATGCAATATATAACTTTATACATTATTATTTAAATATTATTTTTAGATTTAGTTTATTTTTAAATAAAGTTAACTTTAAAATAAAATTTGACATATTTATGAAGTGACAGATTAAACCGAAAATATTGCATATAAAAAACTTTATTATAACTGACAGTAGAAATATAAAATTTTCCATTGTAATAAATATAAGTTTTATATTGTATTAAACTTAAAACTTTATATGTAACATTTTACAATATTGAACTTTAAAGTATATATTTTATATTTCAAACTGATATAACATTAAAATTTATATTGTTTAGAAAGGATAAAACCATCAATCAAACTTAAAATTATTGCTTGAAATTTATATCCTTAAAGAAAATTGCATAAGTAGTCAATTTACAAGAAATAATGATACAATTTTAGAAAATTGCACCGTAAATACATCAAAACCTCATATTTTCAAATTTAATTAAAATTATAGTTTTTGTTGCCAAACATTTCGCTATGTATTCTCTTAATTACATCAAATTCAGTAGTTGAAAAATCAAGTAGCATTTCAACACGTTTTCAAGACATATTTTTATAATTATCCAACTAACTTTTGTAGGTGTTTTATTCTATTTAAATGGTTGTTTATTTATATGGACGACTATATTCGTATTTATGACAGAAAATACGACATTAATGACGATATTATGTCAGTCACCATTGCTAATTTTCAAGCATACCGAATATTTCATAAGTTTAAAAATACTTTTGTTACTATTTTCAAGACAGATATAAAATCGTACAATTTACGTTTTTATTATAACTATTTTATGTATTTATACTAGTTTAAACCGGTTTATTGTTGTAACTAGTTTATAAACCGGTTTGTGCAGATGTAAAACAAGTTTATTCAAAACATTGTAAGGATATATTTATATTAAAATGAATAAAAAAAATGATATTTATATAGTTTGTGGGTGGTTCAAGAATCATATTTATTGTCAGTACACGGTACATTTGTTGCAAGTCAAGTGTAGTAAAGCTTATTTTTTATGGTTAATGGTTTGAATCCCGATTTTACTGCAACAAACTAGGATAACTGTCAACGTGTTTTATGAAATATTAGACGGTTTAATCTGTCTTTAGGTGTTATAAATTATATTTATTACTTTGAGTATTTTCGTCGTACAGTTATCAAATATATTTTATTATTTTATTATTTTACTTAAAATGAAGCTATAATTAGTTTGATAATTAAAAATGGTGTATGCATCATAATTTAACTTTAAAAAGAAATAATAATTGGATGCGTACTAAAGCATCTTTATCTCAAGACAATTAAAATCTTTGATATAACTTCAACACATAAGAAACTGTACCGTAGAGAGTTTGTAATAAAACAAGGCACTTGTACGAAGATTTAATGAATCTTGACGCTGTATTCATCTTAGCAGTTATTTTCAAGTGCGTAAGTTACAGTAAAAAAATTCTATTTCATACTATTGTTAAAAACAATGCTACATATAATTTTATACTTAAAGTTTAAAAGGCTTTGATGAAAAAACAAAAACTCGCAGTTCCCGGATATAAATTTGTTCTAATTTAAATTTGAATTACAAACTTGAAAACTGCTAAATAGAGTGTATATATGTAAATTAAAATTTACATACTTTGTTTTTATGTAGTAAAACTTTATTTGAGATATATTAACCTGAAAATTAGTCCAAATAATACTTTTTATCAAAAACTGTGATAAGAATTATGTGAAAGGAAACGTAATACTTATATATCAACTCTTAAGTTTTAGCTTACAGCTTTGAAACTACGGACACAATGTGAATAGCAATGAAAAACGAAACTGATAAACAAAGATAGTTGTAATTTAACGGTGCATGAACGACGAAGAAAGGATCATATATAAAGGACGAAAAACAAAGATGAAATTATATTAATGAAATGTGGAAAACAAAGACACAATGACTTGAGACTTGAGTTGGGAAACGCGTGGGCACTGCCACCATTTCTCTGTATGGTTGGCGAAGTTGAGTGGAAGCAAGGTCATTACGAGTTTGGATGGACTGTTGAGTATTTTGCAGGAGAGTTTGGTCATTTTTATTTTATTTATTAAATATATCTATTGAATATATAAGTGTTTTGTTTATATGAAATATAAATCGTAAAAATCGAATCTTTTTTTCCCGTAAGGCATAAAAACAACAGTAACTTTGTTTTCTTTAGATTATTTTCTAACAAAATATCAAATGTACTCTATAATCTAATAGAGGTTTTGGCTGAAGGATTTCGAGTACCGTTAACCTCCATTTCACTCAACCATAAAAATTGATTTTTCCTTCAGTTCACAGACATCGGCATCGCCGTATTCGTGGTCGTTCATTTTTCGCTCATTCGTTTATTTCTTTTGTATTGGTAATTAGAACGTTATTGGTTTTTAGGATTGACTTTGTTTTTTACGTCACGCCAATAGATGCGTGTTTTTTTACCATTTTTATAAGCTGGCTTTGACTTTTAAATAATAGATATTTATATCGAAAGAAATATTTTGATGACGTGGGTAATGCTAGTTGCTGTACATATAAATCAAATTATAATCTCAATTTGATTAGTTTTATTAATATTAAAATTAATTAATGTAATTAGGTGGTATTTTTGTCAATTTTGAAAAGTTGGTTTTGATTTTTAAATAATGGATACATCAAAAGAAATATTTTGATGACGTAGGTAATGCTAGTAGCGTCACACAAACATAAATCAAATTATAATACAATTTGATTAGTACAATTAATATTAAAATTAATGGTTTAATCAAGTTTTAATTCAAATTAATTAAAATCATGTGAATACATACAATTCAAAATGAATTATTTATTAATAAAACATGTCCAACTTGTCAATAATATTTTCATTTAAATTTGATTATTACTTAAAATCAATTCATCAAATACATGAAATATTAGCATAGTTAATGATACAAAATTGAATAAATATTTAAATTTTCAAATAAATTTCGATATTTCCATCATCATTTTATAATTTATTTTTAGGTTTAGACTTCATTTTAAATAAGTTATCTGAAATCTTGTACACAGATGCTGTTGAGTGCTTTTGGTATGATAAAGCACGCCAAGGTCATTTTTTCATTGTTTCCTTCTTTTATTCCTTCGGGTCTTGAAGGATAAAAGATGACGTGCTTGATGGCATCTCTCGAAGATCAGGGAGATGATTATGAAACAGGAGATGATACTGACGCCAATATAATGGATGATATTTCAATTTGAAAGTTTTTTTATTGGATTATATTTTTTCCAGATACCTTAATCTTTATAATTTTTTCAATTGCAGATTCTTTTATTGTTTCAATGGTAAGAAAACTAAATACAAAGTAGATTCCATAAACTATTGGATTGCCTACAAGCTAGATAAGATTGAACGATTGAAATATCTAAATTCCTGACTATCAAGATTCAAGTGCGTAGCGAACGTTTTTTATTGATCAATGGGAAGGTATTTCGACTGATTTAAATGGAATAGAATATAGCGACGAAGAAAATCCTAACAAATTGTTAGAATAATAACAAAACGATTTTTCTACTGCTTTGAATTCAAGCTATTGTAGATATTATTTGTTTTCAAATTCTAAAATATTTGTATATGTTTGAAATAGAATATATTTGGATGTGATAAATAATTTTAAATGCATGCAATTTGTTTCTATGACATTTCTATTATTGCGTTGAATTTGTGAAATGCACTTTGTGTATTAATCATTTGAAAATATATTATGCTATGTTTGGAACATATTATTTATTATGTGAACAGTATAAATTGTAATTTATGTTAAATAGAATAAAATTTATTTAGAATTTATGCTTGTTTGGTCTGATAATTCATTCTAATGACTCTTACAACAAGTAGGCGGTTAAGGTACAAATAATATGTATATCATTTGTTTTTATGCCAAACATTCCAAGAATATTTTTAGTTTAGTTTAGTATCTTTTATTTCAGTGCCAATTCGAACCCAAATTGTTTAAGTTACTCCAAACATATTAATAACAATTCCTTTTTGTATAAAAATGTCCAAAATAAAATTGTATGTTAATAAAAATAACACATTTTACGATTATTTCTTGTTTAAATTACATTTAGAAGAACACAAAACAAAACCATTTCCTAAATTTGTTTTATACCAGCAACAACTTGACTGTTAAATTTTGTGGTCCGTGTAAACATAAGAATGGAGGTGACACATAAACGGAAAGAAAAGGGTCGCTTCAACGATTAAACTTGCTACTTTTAACGTTTTCTTATTTTTATTTTCGAGCTGTTACTTTCAATTTTCTTGTCTCAATAAATGTGTTTATTTACAATTAATATCCACGGAATTTTTAATCTAATCATTAGGAATGAAACTAACCTTATTTTTATAAAAATTAAATTTAAAATTTTAATTATTATATTTAATTTCGTCTAAGACATATTAAAAGAGCTTGGCATCTTAAATTTTGTTTAAGTGAATGAAATCCATTATTTTGGTGAGGAAAAAAACTTACCTCACAAAGAAATCAATAGATAAAAGACATACCTGTAACAAAAAAAAAATATATTAGTCCTATATCCTTTGAGCCCCACAAATCCCCAACATAATACATTGCAAACAATCCATTACGCAAATTAGACAAATTCCTTAAGTTACGCTTCTGATTTGATTAGCATCGAAACATAACTATTGTGGAATCAAATTTCTAAGACAGACAGCTTTAGTATGAAACGTAAACTAATTAAAGTTCAATGTCGGACATTTGTGAGTGAAGCCTTCTATCTCAGACGACTCCGGACTCTGGAGTAAAATTTGATTGTCGAGAATCATGACTGGTATGATATGAACATATTTGGGATAGTCTAGGAATAAGGGTACCAGACACTTATTATTCTGATGGCTGGTCGTTAGGATCTCAAGGAGAATATATAAATTTATGAGGAACTATGATGAACTGGTTTTATTATGTAGAATTATGGATATGTCTTGGTATTTAATGAAGATTTCTACAATAATATTTTGAATATCGTTAAAGAGGGTTGATGCTTTAAAAATGTATGTTAAATCAGTAAATATATAATCTAAATCCCGAGCATACATCAGTTACTCCTGTGTGTACTCATGATCATGTTTGCACCGGTTGCCTCTAATCTAGAAACAGAAAGAGGAGGAGTTGGACTGGACGGTGTAACAAACTATTCCACTTTGACATTACTCTCGGTACTTTTATTTTGTTGTTAGGTGTTCAATTAAATTGTGTTTGCGGTCTTGTTTCTAGACCTAATTTAGATACACCAACGCATTTTTAAATAATTGGATTTGCTGAAAGGTGGAATTTCATTACGGTTATTTGTTGGATTTCCGTTTAAATGGTATTAGTTTTAAATTGGATTGTTACAATTATCTATACACAATTATTATATACGTTGTTCAAGTAAAAGTGTATAAATTTAATTATTTTAATCATTTCCAAATAGAATATATTTAATTAATTTAAGTTAATACTTTTATTTTGTTGATTAACTAAGTGCTCTCCAATTTTCTTTAGATCTAATTGAAATAAGGTAAAAAGACTACTCACACAAAATATTTTTTATCTTAATCTATTTAAAAGGAATTGTTGTTTTATTTACCAAATACGCTTTATTTATTTTTACAATAAATTCATTGCTCAGAAATCTACTTATAGTTTAAAATCTAAATAAAACTAATTTAAGGGAGGAAGATATTCTGAAAAATTAAGATTTCCATCTCAAAATATCAGATTTTTGAGTCCATTTAGTTTTGTTATCTTCTTGATCTTTTTAAGAAGGAAATCAACTCTTACAGTTCTAGATTCCTTATTTAAAAGTATGGAAATTTTGTCTTTATTAAGTTTATCTTAATGATTCTAATTAAAGTCAGGGAGTAATTCTGAAAAACTAAAACTCTTATCTCAAAATATCATATTTTTGTGTCTATTTGGTTTAATTTACCCTAATTATCCTAATATAAGGAGGGTATCATTTTTTATTAAAGACCTTTTTGTTTTTAAGAAAACATTCGATTTTCTAATAACGGATTTGTTTTTTAATTCTTAAAGTTTGATAAATCAAAACAAAACCTGAATGCCTTGTTTCTTTTGTTTAAATATTCTATGAACACAAAAAAAAAAGTATAAGAAAAGAACGTTTGATTTATAGAAGAAACGAAATCTCGAACATAAATAGTCTAAAAGAAAACATAAGCAATACAGTGGCAAAGAGTTGTGGCAAGCATATGTCAGGGTTCACAGAGACCACACCATCTACAAGTAGATCTAACTCCAGTGAACAGAACGGAACATCTCAGTTGGCAGGTGGACGGAAACACGGTAGTAATTGGCTACTTTATAATTCACCGGTCTCTGGAGAGTCGTACTGAAAATAGCGAATTTCATCTCTGACACGCCAAACACACTTCTGGACAAATACAGAATTACTCGGCCGATCATACACCTGGGTTATACAAATGATTATGCTTTTTGTCTTTTATTATTTGGATTTATTTTCAATGAATCGTTTTTAAAGCTATGTTTTATGTTTATTAAAATATTTTATGTTCAAACAGTTTTGTGAGCATTCGTAAGCTTTAAATATTATTATTATTATTATTATAAATTTAATATTTTACTTTCAACAAAACGATTTACTTGAGGCTTACAAACTTACAATAGCATATTACATATTGTATCATATCAGATTACCTATTGTAGCATTGTTGCCTATAGAATTTCTATAAAATCAAACGCTATTGATAAATTTTCAACATTTTACTCTTGTTACACAGAAAACTGAACATCTCATTTTCTGGAAACTTCGATAAATACTTTATTCCATTTATATAAAGTATGATAATTTACTTATGTACTAAGTTAATAAATTTGTATTTTGTTGAACTGTTTAATGAAGCCTTCAAAGATCAAATTTATTCATTAGGAAAGTTTTACGATTTAAACTTTTAATTCTGTATTCCGTTCCAATTGAAATGGCATAATAAATTTATTGGTTTATTGGATTTATTTCGATGAAAAATCTATACTTTAAATTGAATATTTATGTATTAAAATCACTTTAAAGTGATTTTATACTTAATTTAATTTAAAAAGGATGGTTTCAAGTCCATTTAAAAAGATCAAAATAAAAAAGGATTTCGGAAAGCTTATGAACCTTTTCTTTATCGAATTTTCAGTTTGTTTGTCAAGAGAAAAACTAGAAAAACTAACTCAAATATCCTAGGAAAAATTATATATAAGGAGATATAATCAGAATAAGAATAGATTCAGCTTTCAAAAAAAAAGAATGCCAATGAAAACATAAGAAAATGTAATATTAAAATTGTTAAGAAAAAAAATGCTTTAAATAGTAGGGTAACAGTGAATATAGTTTGTTTATCTTAACTTTATCTAAAAATTGGGGAAAAATGACTTTAAACTTGCTGAAACTAAAAGCAACGTTATATGAAAATTTAAATTCTCATTAAAATTATAAACTTAATCAAAATCTAATTTAATTACTTCTCAAATTAAAACAGTACACCTTGATTCTGAAACTGAATTAACAAAATAACTTCTAAAAGTTACAACTAATTTAAAATATGAAAC
>CM008240.1:1396669-1413287 GCA_002278615.1 Pogonus chalceus | reverse complement strand
TTACCAACTGGAAATTACACGGTGTATTACAGTTTTAAAATAATTATTATGATTTTTGGAACACAATGAAAAGCTTATAGCTAGTCGAAAATGTCATCTTATAAATGATCATTTGATAAAACTAAAAATAAATAAATGATTAAACTTCTGCTTTAATATTTGTCTAATTATAAGTCGTAAAAGAAAACTAAAAGTTATAAAATTTGCTGTTTTTACCCTTTTGCTTTTCTTTGTCGTTCTTTCAAATAAAAGGGTTCTTTAGACCAGAAATAAATCGTTAACTAAACTAATATTTAAACTAGGAAAGAAAATTAATTATAAGGTATGATTCTATTACAGTAACTAGGAATAATTCTGTCAAAAACTAATAGGAACTGACCGCCGATAGTGACTTTAACTATTTTTTTACTAACATTTAAACTCAATTTAATTTCCAAAAAGGATAAAAATAAGTATATTAACAAAGATTAATTTAATTTTTTATTATTTATTTTTGCAAAAAAATTGAACTTATGTACCCTCCCCCCTTTGAATAACATAAAGTTTAAACTGCAATATTCTTAAATTTATAATTTCGTTCTTTAAAGTCTTGTTGCAATCATTCATAAATATAAAATTAAAATTTAATTTGGGTGACCCTATGTATTAGTTCACGCCCATTTAGGGTACATGTACCCCATTGCGTAGCCCTATTCGATAAAATGCAATCAATAAATATTATTAACGAAAATATTTAATATTCTTATGAAATATAAATTCTACAAGCCAATATATTAAGTTATAATTCTAAATGTCTCCAAAGCAAATAAATTTATAGTCCTAATATTTCATCATCAATTTAAAGTCAGTCAAAACAAAGTATAAATCATTTGAGATAACTAAAATAAATTCCAACCCAACTCCTTGGAAAACCTTGGAATTTTTCATATAAAATGAAAAACAAGGATTACATATAAGTTCAGACATTTTTTTAATAACGTCGTCGTGAGTTTAGGATTTCATGAACGTCATATTTTGTGCACTTTACTTCAGTTAATGGTAATTAAATGCATGCTAACGAAGCTACCGAAATTGCGGTATGCTGTATCATGATAGTTTACTATGGAATATGCAGAGTAAGTTGGGGTTTTTAAGCCATGATTACTTTTAATGCAAATAGAAAAAGATCTGTTTTACGTTCATGAGCAAATAACTGAACTTTGCTGAACTGGATTCTCGTGTATCTTCGTACGTGAAGATAACGCTTTAAATATTGTTACAGGGTTTTGTACTTTCAGTCAAATGCAATTTTTCACATATTGATTTTTATATTTTATACTTGTGGCTGCTCTACAATCTATCAAGATAACTATGTGTTTATATAATTTATGCATTAAAAAATTGTATATATTGTTCCTACAGACTTTGTACAAGTTGCATTAACATATCCGCGAACTGTCAGATTCATCCACTGGTCTGTGCTATGTATATTTGTCAGCATATCCAGATCACTAATTTGTGAGCGTTACGGAGAAAATATCGAAGTATAAACTAAGATTTTTCTGCTTTTTATAGGTGAACATTAGTGATTTGGAATTTAAATCTGATTCAGAATCTTTATTATTTAATTCGTGCTATAAAGAAATATATTAGATATTTAATTATAAAATTAAACTTCAGAAGATACAATTTATTTAAAGCAATACGAACTAATAAAATTTCTGATAATAATTCTAGTGAAACTTGAAACTATTAGCATATTAAAAATAATAATAATTAGAATAGAAATGTCAAAAAAGTCTATGTTTATAATTTTTTTTTAAAACCCCTTACTTTTTTAGAAAATTCTCTGACACTAGACAAATATTTTTTAAATATAATTTGAAACAATTACAGTAATTATCTGCAATAATTTATCATTAAAACTATTCAGAATTTTATTTTAAATGAAACAAAAAGATATAAGTTACTTAAGTTGAAACATGAGATTTTAAATGTAATTTTAAATAAATCTATTGATGTTTCATTACTATAGTTTAGTAAGCGACTTAAGTGGTTTTATGAAAATTCTGAATTTAAGGAAAAACTCTCACATAAGATCTTTAAAATGCAAATATCTTTTTAATAGACATAAGTTATTAAATTTTGGATAACAAATATCTTATTTTAATTAATTTATTCACAAATATAAGAAATAGAAGAGAAAATAAATTTTTATTTTATATAGTATATAATGAAATCTTAATTTTGGCTTAAGCTCANATATATATAGTAAATAATGAAATATTAATTTTGGCTTAAGCCGACATAAGATACTTTACTTTTTAGCTACAGTTTTTTTGTATCTTATTAAACTGCATAATTTTAAAATCAATTTAACTACATTTTGGAGCTTTTAGTATAAATTTGATATAAATATTTGCTTCTTATTGACATATTATTATCTAAATTTGTTTAAATAAAAAAGTTTTCTGCATGTTTGTAAAAATGCAATAATATGATTAAGCAAATTAGAAAGAATTAATTGAAAAATTTAAATTAAAACTGCAAGCGTATTTGCAATGAAAATCAAACAAGCCGGAAATATGTAAACTAGAAAATAATAAATTCTATGATATGAAATGTAATGAAAATATCTCGAAATCGGATAAGCCCAGTAACAAGCAAGTAAACAAATTAATAATTATTAAATGTCCCATCGGTTTATCTTCTCCAGAAGAGCATTAATGCGTATAACCAAACTGCGAAATACACAACGTAAAGCAGAGAGCGTGATAATTCCATAAATTATATTAGTCGTATGATTTTAGATCATGTACGACGCGATAACGCATCTTTAAGGAAATTGAATGCTCTCTGGTGGCTACTTACTACAGGACGAAAAAAATTCTAATTTGAAAAGTAATTTTTATAGTTCAATATATCATATTTTCTTAATTTAGTTATCGTAAATATGTTTTTCCAAAAGATCTGATACAGAATATACATTTGATATTAATTCAAATGCTATCATTAAGTCCCTATTGCACATTACAAATCACAAGAAACCATTTCCAATTTTATCGAGTGGAAATACAGTTGGAAGGAGTAACTACAATAGCTGAGGTGGAGTACATAAGTTTCTTGAACACGACAATAATCATCAATCGTACACGAAAGACATACGGTGACACGTATAAAACAAATGATTAGAAAAACAAGCGAAATAGCGCGGTGATAAAACCGGATGCATTTGTATTGGGATAGTAGGTATAGAGGGGATGATGGGGACAGGAAATTGTAGGATGGGAGATCAATTTCGTGGTGTTGATTTGATTTTGTGCATGTGTTGTCCGTGGTTTGTTGATTTATTTTTCGATATTGGAATTGGACGTGCCTTGGAATTTTAAAATAGTTTGATTGAATTCAGGGAATTTGTTGTTGAATGTGTTTGTTCTAAGGGTGTTTTATGTTTGAATAAATATTTAGTTTTTAGTATATAGATGTTACTACA
Organism: Pogonus chalceus; assembly: GCA_002278615.1. Taxonomy (NCBI): domain Eukaryota; kingdom Metazoa; phylum Arthropoda; class Insecta; order Coleoptera; family Carabidae; genus Pogonus; species Pogonus chalceus. The sequence continues at coordinate 1,409,815 of CM008240.1, read as the reverse complement.
ACCACCAGATCCTAAAAACATTCAATTTTTAATAAGAAGAATCAACGAATTCAAATAGAAAAGATCTTTTTATTTGATATCAAATATGATTAATATTTCTTAAAACATCTTATCTTTTGTTCAAGTTAAGAAACTGCAATTTGGCTGCTGTATGCAGTCATTGTAATATCCTTAAATTAATGTTAATTCAATATAAAAACAGAAGTCAAAATTATATAATTATAATAATTTGTAAGGGAATTTTAATGATGTGGCTCGATTAAAGGCACTGCAGAACTGCAGCACCTGCATTTTTTTCTTTCGATATTATCGACTACATTCAATAAGTATTTGTTCCTTTTTAAATTCATTGTATATACTTATATGATTCTTAAGTTTAATGCCAATTGCCAATAGTTATAGTTGGTAAATGTAGCTCGCATTTAGGCACTGCAGAATTGCAGCACCCGCTACTGTTACTTTATATTTTTGGTAACAGTCAATAAGACTTTATTGTAGTGTATTCTTCATACTTTTATATTATTATTTTTTTAAGTTAATAAGATTAGCCATCCCCAAATTGAAATAACGACAAAAATTCTTTCTGAGGAAAAACCCCAACTTATTCTCGAGTCTGATATCAATCAAAATGTTGCAGTTATTAAAATAATATTTTAAAGTTTTTCTAATAAAAAAACAATTATATCAAAGAACGAATAAAATATATAGTAAGGATTAAATTGAAATAAAAATAATAAATAATAAAAAACTAAATCACAATATTGGAGAAACAAAAGCTTTTAAACAAATCGCATATTTATGAACAAAAGAAAAAAATAGAATAAATGCTTTGATATAAAAACTAAAATCAGCGTAAACAAAAAACAAAACCACTTTTAATCCGCTTTATAACAAAACCATAAATATCAATTCATTTAAAAAATCTTACTTATTTATTCTACCGTAAATGATTCTCATTTGTTAGTGAATCACTAAATTTACAAGTATACTCCGGGTCGTTTTATAACGAGATGTTCAACATTAAAGTAACGTTGAGTACATTTAATGAATGGAACCACAAAAATAATAAAAACGAAAATATACGCGCTAGAAACAACGTGTAGCGTAATGAACGCTATTGCAATGTAAAAATAACTCTTATTTGTTTTCATCTTCCAATTAACTTTATAATTGCGACGGAAGTGCATGGAATTTCATTTTGTGTGGAATATTTTTACTCTGTGATTATTTAAAAAAAATAAATACTTTACGTTTCCTCTTTTACTTTATCTTACTTATTTTCAATTAAATATCTAACGCAATTATTTTATTATTCATCTAAAGCATTTTTTTATTTCTTCTGAAATAATTTTTTACGAAATCAAATAATCTCTAACGCCAAAAACTACAAATTATACTTATTTTTTTTTACCTTAAACATGACTATTACAATCACCAACTCACAAAACAAAATTAATTATAAATAAATGACACAAAATTTATGAAATTTACTAATATAATAATTAAAATTGCCTTTTTTTAAATGAAATTCCAATATACATTTTTATTTGATTAGAAAATAAGCTTTATAATGAAAAACTTAAAGATTCCATCTTTTAATATCATATTAAAATGTTTGTAGAATTTATTTAAAAAATACGCAGCTTAGCGTTTGTTTTCCGCGCTATTATATTTATCATCATTAATTTGCAGCTTAATAATTTAATTTTAATTCTTCTGCGGTAACAATACACGTGGCTTTTATATTTTTTATTTGTTTCTTTTTTAAAATGTTTTAATTTCTATGGAATTATGAACAAATTTAATAAGATTGTAATATATTGTTTTAATAAATAAAAAGATTGTTATCCATAAAAGTAGGATAGGAAAAACAAAAAAATATTTATATAAATGATAGCAATTTAGAGTAACATGTGAAAAAATGTCTGTCGTAATGTAAGGAGGGTAGATAGCGTGCGTACAATCATTTTCTCTTTTTGCGAAAAAGTTGAAATTTGTTAGATTTTATGTTTTGATATGACGTTGATAAGCTGAAAGTAGTTTCTTTGAATTCTACGTAAATATTTTACAAGATTGAAGTGCACCCACAAAAAGGCTTTGTTCAATTTCAAATGGGTTTTGTTGAAGGAATTTTTTGATTTTTTTATGTTTGAATTTTATGTTGTTTCTGATATAAAAGTATTGGTATCTGTGACTTATCTTTCTTTCAATCCACCATCTCGGATTCATCTGTATATATTTTTCCTTTTTTTGAATAAAATCAATAAATCTGTAGAAGTGTAAAAGATAAGAAAATAATTCATGTTCATTTATTATTTCCTGCTATTGAAGAGCTTTTTTTTTACTTTATGGATTAATATTATATGTAAAGATTCGGTTTCTCTTTTTTATACATTAATCTGAATCAAATCTGGATATGGCCAACATCTGCATTTTTTTTTTTTTTTCTTTAATATTTAGTATTTCAGTAATCTCTTGCTTTATATAGTATTATTGTAAAATTAGGATATGGTCCAATAGATATTAATTTAAAATATTGTAAATTTTCTGTCTTCTTTGGAAGAGAAGCAATGCAAAAGAACGAAGAAAATAAGAAGAGAACACGAAGGGGATGGAAAATTAGGAGAAGGATGAGATAAAGGGGGAATCAAGGATGTGGAAAAACTCCAAACGATCTTTTCAAATCTTTATAATTATTAATACCTTTCTTCTTTGAACTAGTAAGAGTCAAATTTAGATGGGTCCAACAGACCCCAATAGAAAAACAAGGTGAGAATTGCAGGAAATATATTCCTTTTTCGGGAAGAAAAATACTAAGCTCTCTTTTCAAATGCATACATATTAAATTTCTAGTTTAGATGGGGTTCAACAGACTCCAAAAGTAAAACTTGCTTAAAATAACAATTCTTAAACATTGCTATCTCCTTTTTGGAACAAAAATCATTTAACCTCCTCTTCGATATCATATCTTTAAAAAATCAGAGTAATGCTAGAGTGGAGTCCAAAAAACCCCAATAATAAAGCAAAGAATCTTATTATTTCTTTCAATATTAAAGTATTTCTCAAATAGAGCTCATTGCCAATATTAGATTAAAATTTGATGTGATCATCCCTTAAATATCTTTTTTCTCAAAATAGTCGTAAAATAACAGGAGCAGTGTCCAGAAATTTAGAAAAACAAATTGATAGTTAAGTCTCCATAATAACCCCAAAAATTAAACTATTGTGTTCCCATGTTCATAATGGATCTTTATCTTAAAAACAAAACACAGTAGAGAAGTCCAGTTAATATAATTTGAACAGAAACAAAAGAAAAACTAACTTAGTTGTCTAATATCATTTGTATCGTATATAAAAGAAACTCTACACATTCTACGTCGTTATAAATAATACAAAGTATGAAATTATGCTCAAATTTCAGTTAACAAATAAGCAAGCGTAAACATTATACGAGCTGGAGTTTAATTTACCGTCACATTGCGCTGTCATCAATATTTATAATTATAATTACAGTGTCGAATACATTAAATTCACTATGCCAGGTTTTACGATCGATTCTCAATAGATAAACGATTAACGATTAGTTATAGTAACATGGATAACTGCCTAATGAGACGAGTAGAAGGTTCGACGTATATAACATAATTTTATAATTTCACTAGAATATATAGTGCGTAAAACCCGTCTACAAGTATTGTCAATAAAAATGTTCAAGTTGAAATTAAAAATATAATAGAAAAAACAAAATATGGCACCAATCCAAACAAATTTTTTTAACAAGTGTGTTTAGATCTCAAATTTCATGTTGACAATAAATTTACGGTGAAAAGATAATTTTTGATATTTTGTTCTACTTTGTAAGAAGTTGTTAAAAAATTTCTGGAATTCTCATATTAAATATTTTAACAGAAAACATCCTGTTAAATTATATATGCACGGTTTTTAAACAATATTTCATATATAACCTATATAAAAAAAGGATTTTCAATAAATAGCAATATACTAAAAGCTTTTGTTTTCCGCAAATTATCTCTGCAAAGTGACATCCATGCAACGGAATCAATAATCGGTAAAAGTTACGAATTTCTGTGGGAACATCTCGCGTAGAACATTTGACATTCGAGACAAGAAGTTGAAACAAAAAAGAATCGACGCGTGGCATGTGTCACGCGACTTGTTACAACGAATCTATTTTATTTTATTTCAACCTAAAGGAACATCCCGTTACGGTCACACACAATTCCCTTCAACTTTTATACGGTGAAAAGTTAGAATTTAAAATTATTAAAAAATTTCATCCATTTTTAAATATTCGTATAAATGACATATTAAAATCAAGGAAATAAAAAGTAACTTCAAAGATAAAAAAAAAATTGTTCGAATTAATATTCTTTCCTTTTAAACTGATTAAAGTTTTTATAATAATGTCAAAACGCGGCTTTTAGAGATCCCGGTGGATTAAACTTCGTCGAAATTATAATAATCCTGGAAGAGTAGATCCATATTATTTTTATAATAAAGCTTTTCAGATTAATCAATAATAGAAGTTGAATAAGTTAGTATGTAAGTGTGAAAAATCGGTGAAAGAATTTCTAGGTCGTTTAAACTGGCGCACGAAATAATATTTTATGTTAAGATATAATCTTTTATGCGGTTCGTTTTTGGGAAAAATGTTTTTATGAACAAAGTCGCATAATTATGAATTAAATAGTGCTGGGTCACTACTAATGGATTTAATCGTTTTTATCGTTATTAATCATTCATTTCTATTGGGTTAAGGTTAATTACTTTATATTATATATGATTTGTGGTTTGCAGGGATGAATTTATAATTTGTTTTTGCTAAATTTTGGGTTTTATTTATTGCTTTATTGAATTAATGTTCATTTTACTAACTAATGTTATTAAAGTTTGTTAAATGTCAAAAATGTTAAGGTTACAATGATAAAACATATATTTTTTAATAGTAGGCGAATAAAAAACAAAAACATATTAAACAAAAGCAAGTTTTTTGAGTAAACAAAAAAATAAATGCTAACAATGAATATATCCGGACAGCGTGTAATGAAAATATTCGTTGTGTTGTTTGGGAAGTCGAACCACAGCCAAATGGATTAGCAAGACAGAGGCGATGTCCATTCACACAGCTAGACCCAATTAATTAGAATTAAGAGCACGAGCCAAGGTTAACTGGCGTCGAATCCCTTCCACTCTTCTGGAATACACTGATCGGTTATATACCGAATTACCATTGATAGCTAATATCTTTAGCTAAATAAATGTTTTAAGATAAAATCGTTTAGGTTTCAACTAGATAAGCTAACTTAATACCATTTGTACTGAAGTAGAAAGCTTTTATTTTAAGCATATTCATCATAAAATACTTATATATTGATTATTATTATTATTAATAACCTTAGAAATATATCGATTTATCTATACCATAAAATGAATATATCAATAGATAAATCGGTAATCCGGTGAGATGCGTCTATTGCCGAGAAACTGAGATTGGCACAAGTTCAACAATGTGCTCGTCTGCAAATGCAAATAATGCAACGGTTGCTGGCCACGGTAGCCAGACAAACGACACGGGACACTCGGCACGCGTATGGTTACAAGTTCGATAGACGATAATAAAACTAATCATTTCAATGTTTCCCTTGTCTTTTATTTGCTCAGTCGATAAATCAAAGAATTTTCAAACGTTTTATTACAGTTTTAGCCATTTTTCTATATTTCAAATATGGATAGTTAACAATGATTTTATTTACTTAATATCGTAGCAGAAAATTATTTGAAACTTTATTTTAACCAAAATATGTTTCATCTAATCAAATATCTTCAACACAATAACAAAAACTTTAAAAATTCTTATCTTAAATCGTTTAAATATAATAATATCAGGTCTGTACATATTAAATATATTGATATATGCAATATACATTTAATAACAAGTTTCAAACTCAATTATATGATAACACATCTGAATGAAATTCGCAACTCACTGCACAAAATACTTATTTATATTTGCATTTATATGCTACATAAGATATACTTGAAATATGATAGTTTTGTTATTTTTACTTCGTTTATATTAAACGTAAAAACAGACAATTATTTACTTATATTTTTGTATTGTTTTAATAATTTATTTTGTTTAAATATTTATTGATTTAATTTTTAAGTGAATGTTTTACTTTATGATAAGTTTTAAGACAAGATGAAACAAGTTTCAGATGAATAAGTTAAAAACGTAGAAAAAGAAAAGTAAAGCGTGTGTGGTTATAATAATCCCAGCTTAAATTTTATTAAATTCAGAGAGTTGCCTCAAAGAAACTGTTTAAATAAGACACTAACTTCTTCGGATGAAAACCTTTCATATATTTTTTTTCTTAAACATTTCAAACGAAAAGATATTGAAATATTGAATAAGATAAAAGTAATTTATAATTCAAACAAAATGGGAGCCAGTGAATAGTTGTATTCAATCTGAATCATTGGTTTTAATAAATAAACATCAAAATTAATATTTACTGCAATAATCATGTTTTGTTAAAATGTGTATATATACATATCACAAGTTTTCAAATTAACAAAACTACCAAACATTTTGTCAACATGCAATAATATTATGATTTCATTAATGACTCTTCTAATTTTAAAGTGATTTAATTCATTGTGATAGTGATGATAAATTAATTATTAAACAGATTTATTAATCGTAATAAATAAAAGGCGTTGGACAAAGATAGTAATCATTTAATTTAGACAAAAATTTATGGCAAACGTACTAATTTACTCCCTGTCTAAACCAAAAATTATTTCCAAATAAATCTAAGCGTTAAGGAACTCCCTATTCTCAACTAACAATTCATTTTGGCCCTAATGAATAATTACCCATATCCCCTCCTCTCCCTACCGGTTCCAACTAGCTAACTAACTAACTAAAGCAGAAACCTTAGCTTCCAACAGCAAATGCTCTTGTAAAACGTAAAAACCATCCCAAAGAACAAACTATACTACTATCCACTCTACTATTTCCACAGCGGCGTCTCTTTTTACCTCATTCACAATAATAACTCCTGAGGATGAGTGACAAGGATAAGGATATTTCATTCGATGACGTCGCTACCGTACATACAGCGTCTATTTTATAACAAGATTTGCAAAAGTGTTGCGTACATGCGGTGACAATGTTTACTGATATTTTAGTAAGAATTTTTGAAGAATCTGTTTGAAAACGGGGGTGTTCCGGTTCACTAACCGAAGCTGAAATGTACGCATGCGTTTCAACTGGTCGATATACGAGTGCGGGGTTGATAATATTAGGGTAGACTATATAGTTGAAGATGTAATTAGAGAAAAAAACTTATGCAGTCTAGACTAAATTTTCAGCTTACAATACTTTTTATAATTATTATAATTTGTGGTTGCTTCATATTGAATATATGAAATATTCATTTATTCACATTTTTTATTGTTCAGAAAGTTAATTTCAATAATTTTTTTTTTCTAGAAATATATTCAGAAATAAGTTCTTTTAATATTCTATAAAAATATATAAAAACTATCAAAGCTAATAACTTACAAATTATTTTTACGGCAGATATTTTTATTTCAATGTCTTACAAAATTTATTTTTTTCCTTTATTACTTTCTAAAATCACATTTTTTTAAAATATAGGACAAGTTTTACCAAATATTTTTTTACTTTAACGGGTCATAAAATATAGAATTATATTTGAACCCTTACCATTCAAATAACTACTAATATATCGATACTTTAATGTAACTTACGTATTTAAGTATATAACTATTGCAGTTAAGTTATAAATAAATACTCTAATTACTGTCCATTTCTTGTTCAAATCCATGTACTAAAACATCTAAGATCGAAGATTTCTTTCGTTTTCCGATGCTTATAAGCCATTGTACATATACACATCGGTAACCGGCCAGCTACCCGGCTTCTAGCATGCTAACCTTAATACACGAGTAGTCCTATCACCCATTTAACAAAACAACTATTTAAATCATATTTATACACAAACACATTCAAAATATATAATAATTTGTTATTTTACGTTAAAAAGAAATCCGTCATTGCGTTATTTTCATATTGGTGACAGAAAATGATTGATAGATACGAAATCGAGATATGATAACATTTGAATAATTTAGGATTGATGTTGTGTGAAATGGTGGCAGCGAAGTTTTAAATTTCAAAATGGATTTTAATGGTTTTTTTTTTTTAACTTTTCCTGAGCTGCTGGGAGTAAAGTTTGTAAATTAAATTGTTTTCAATTAAACTTTTTTTTCATTTAATTATTGTTTTGGGTATTTTATTAAACAGACAGTAAATATTTTAATAAAACAACAAAATATGAACATTTAAAAAAACAGAAAAATATAAATGTTAAAGTTAACATAGGTATATGCCAGCTGAAATTCTTTTGATATCAATATCATATTCTGAACAAAATGTACCAGCATATATATTCATGTAAGTTATGTATGAGTTTATATGTCCGTATGTACACACATGAAACTGATCTAATATTTTCACACATCAGTGTTCGGCTTTTGCGTTGGCTGAAAGTATGAAAAGTACTTTCAGAGTTTACTGTGCATTGTTTATATTGGTGTTGTATGTATATACATATGTATATGGAGCATCAAAATATCAAATGAGATATTTAAAGTAACGTTGACGTATATGCCCCTATTTTGTAATATACTGAAAAGCTTTTATAAATTTGTGAAATCATATATTTATGGAATTTACTTTTATATATCATATGTCCGCCTGCTTTATTTATTTTTTATTATTAAGACAATTAAAATATGCTTTTATCAATTAAAATCATTTACAGAATTTATTTTATGTTTATTTCTTCAATTTAAGTTTCATTATAACCGTAAAACCTTATAACGCCTGTTTTAATTATATTTATTTGTTTCTTAAGGCACCTATTCTATTCTATGCTCTATTTTTCGCATTATTTATTGTTATTATTAAAATAATTAAATGAAATCATATTTTAGTGAATGTTTTCTTCGTTTATTTCCTCAATTTAAGTTTCTTATAGCTGTAAGACCTTATAACATTTCTATTTAACATATTTGATTTCAAAGGTTTTATTTGTATCTGTTTTTCTTTTGTTTTCATGTCGATTTTTCGTTACAAATGTCAACAACTTATCTCTAATATAAAAGTTTATTATATAAATAAAAAAATTAAAACTAATACATTGTACAAAATGATCACTGACGTATAATTACATCTTTTATTAACAATTTAAAAAAAATAAATACGTCCATAAACAGAAATGAAAAGAAACATATTTATTTCAATAATAATTTTAAAAACAAATTTTAATTTACAAAAAAATATAAGTTATTCGCAGATAATTAACTGAGGGAAAATAATTTTATTTACAATAAGGGAAAGTTAATATAAAGTTAAATAAAAAAATAATATCAAGTGACCCATTAATACTTTAATGACGTTCTGGTACGTCTTCCAACGTAAGTGATAATAAAAATACGCTCAAGTTGTAAGTATAAAATGACAAGATAATTAAATTACAAGAGATGTCTCTTCAGCTTTATAAACATCAATAATACAATAATAAAAAAATTCCAAGCACTCAGAAAATTGCATCAACTATTTGAAGATGCATCTGGTTAATTTTAATTCTACAGAATTTAATATTCGCGTCATACGCGCAGATTATGCAAACTAATATTAATTAGCGACGATAGCACTATGAAATATCAATTATCGAATTATGAGTAACAGGAGTTCTCCAGCAATTGATTATGTTCTTAATTAAAATCATATTTGCTTCAATTTGATCGAATTTCATCTTTACTACGTTGGAATATCAAATTTTTCATTTCAAACACGAATTTTATATTCGATTGAAATGTATACGTAGTATGAAAAGAAATTTCTTGCGTTTTTTAATATTCTATCGGTTAATTAGTTAATTAAAAAGCTATCTGGTAATAAAAGCGACTTTTTAATAAAGTTATACTGGCACTTAGTAATTTCATTTACATGGAAGCAATTCATTTAAAATTAATTTTTCATTAATAAACAATTATAAATAATAATTTATAATTCAAATAAAAAATTCTGTGAACTATATTACACCTATCGAGTCAATTTATTTTCTTCTTGTCTGGGAAAAGAAAAAAAAAAAACAAACTCTGTTGGAAGTGATTACAAGAGCAGCTGTTGTATTTATTAAATACGTGACTTGTTGTAACTGGAGCTTGTGGATTCGTTAAAACCAAAATAACTTGAAAATGCCGAAATTTTTCGGAAAAAGCTTTCCGAATTGATTAATGAAATTCAATTTGTATTTAAATGAAATGAAAACAAATAAATATAATTTTATATACCAAAGTTGCTTATTTTATTTAAAACATGAAAATTTATATTTGATAGTCCATTGTTTTTCCAAATATAATTGGCGATTCTTTAAACTTATCTTCGTACTAATATTCTTTCTCTGCATCTAAAGTGTATTAACAGTGGCTCACATTGAAAGTCGAATAAAGTTATTGTAAAACTTTTTTTAATTATAAAAGACTATCAGCTTCAGGAATAAAAAATTTGCATTTTATTGAAAATACAGTGGATAAAATTTGGATAGTTTTATATTTTACCAAGATAATCCAAAATACTAATTAATGTTAACAAGGAAAAACTTGTGTTAGAAAATTTTGTGGAAATACATCAAATTTATATTTTCTAAGTTTTATATTCCAAATTAAAAAAGGTAATCTTTCTAGATCACAGGCCAATTTAGTATTTTAAACTATTGAAAGTATTTTCATTTATATTTAATTTTGATATAATTGTAAGTGGCATGTTTGATAAAAAATTGAAAATTTCTTATAGCAAATATTTGAAATTATTCATAAGCCACAAAATATCCATCTCAACTGAATAGAATATTTCATATAATAAATACAAGTTCTAAAATAACTGAAACGTTAAACCATGAATATAATATATAATATTTATCAAATATTCCATTAACCCAATAATATTGCATTCTATTGCGATCTAAATTTACATCCTATTTTGAAGCAAAAGCATTGACGTCAGAACCTCTGACATGGCACAGTAGAGAGAATATGAAATACCTCGAAAAGTGAACAGACATCCCTACTCTGTCTAAGAGATGCTTTTCAAATGTTATTCGGTTCGCAAATGCATGGAACGTTAATTTAGCTGGAGAATTGCGCGTTTTAACGCGTATTATATATCGGCAAGTAATAACGTGTTTACTTCTGTTGAATGGATAACTTTGAAGCAACTCGTTTAATATTGTTCAGTTTGTTCTTGTTACACTTTATTCGAACTGTGAAAAACAATTTAAGCTATTACGTTTTCACATAATTACTTTATATCTAACAATAAGAATATTTTGAAATTAAGATCCATTTAATTGAATCTTCAATTCTTTTAACTAAAGACAAATAAAATCATATTTTTTTTGTCGATAAAACTTTATTTTGATGTCAGTAAGATGCTTGAAAGTTCTTAAGCTTCTAATATTATGAAGTTTATGATGTATTAGTTGTTGTACTACGTCCTTTTAATCACTTAACTTCTAAAAATGTCTGTTAAGATTTTTTTTTTACGTAAGAGGATCAATTTCTAATAGATATATTACAGAAATATACTCGTATATTAAAGAAAACTTATTGATAAACGTAGATACTTAAAAGTTTCGAGAAAATCTGGAGACCAAATAAAAAATAACCCTAACCTCAATAATACAATAATTGAAATAGCAAACAAAAACATCTAAATTAATTTAAATAATCTGTAGGGAAACAACCACAGTTTTCCTTGCATTTTTAATACCGTTGTGTAAGGTACTAAAAAAATTCCAAGAATTATGAGTAAAAGTAAAAGACATAACTGCGACAGTAATGCGGAAAATGTCGGAAGACTTCTGATGTCTCTATGGAGTCGTAGGACCTTAATATCCCGCAGTGAAAACCACCTTGCCGCAATAATTACGCCTGAGTTGAATTTCAACGTAAAAAGATTTACTAAAAATACACCAACCGTTCATATAAACAAAAATATTTAATTTCAATTCATTTCCATGCAACTTACTCAATTTGTATTTGAAATAAATTCTTTTGATGAATAATCATCAATGTACAAGTAAATGAGAACGAAATTTCAATATGATTTCTAAAAGAAAACGTGTTTACGTTAAGATGTACTTCATTTTCTTCCTCATTAATCTTCGCTTTATGAAAACCAAGTAACAAGGATCCGTGTTAAAATAAGAGTTTATCAACTTTGACTTAATGAATGAATTCCTTTAAAATACTGTTTAAATAAAAGGGGAGAATGCTTCTTTCAATTACTTTTTTTTAAAAGATAGATTTCAATTCAAATGATTAGAAAACATCAATTGTTGCTACTAGTTCATCTAACTTTAAGGTTATGGTAATAACTCCAAATTAAGCTTTTTTTTTTCTTTATAAAAAAGATTTCATGGAATGTCCATCTCATCCATTATATTTAATATACCGTAATGGAAGAACAGCAAAACATAATAAGAATTTTCCCAGGCACAAACCCTTAAATAAAAATGGTCCATTTTTGGTGTGTCAACTCCACAAGGATTAATATATCATTCTGTGGCAGAAGCATGCGAGCAATTGAATTAAAATTTCCACGTATGTCTATTCCGCACCTGCAGTCCAAAGCACAAACGCGCAAATTACAACATGTTATATTCCGAAGGGTTGAACATTTTTTTGTAATATTTACTAATGACTTATGTTTCTTTAATAGCTTGTTTCATCTCATTTGAATAGCATACATTTGGATTTAAGCTTAATCTATTCAAATGGATATCTGCTCATCTAGTGATCAATTATAAATGGTTGTTTTACGCTAGAGGTTCGCGATGTATTGTGTTTCGTTATTCGTGCCATGACAGACAACCTGTCAGGGGGACTTACAGACGGAGGCGTATATTTGTTAGTTTGTACATTTGTGGAAAGTTATATTCAAACTTGGAATTTCGATTAATGTGAATTATTTATTAGATTTTGTAACTTTTCAATTTTAATTCTTTATTTTAATGTCTTCCCCAA
>CM008240.1:1263900-1292083 GCA_002278615.1 Pogonus chalceus | reverse complement strand
CAATTTTTTTTTGTATTTTTTTAATATTTGATTTTTTTCTTATATTATACAGATTCATTGTATTAAGTTTTGGTTAAAAAAATTTAACGGTTGATAACATTAATTAGATTTTTGTAATTAATAAATAATGTGAAATGAAGATGCTGTGTCGGTGGGAGATAAAATTGTGTGGAAATAATTTGGGAATTTGATAAATTGCAACATCTTCGCGTAAATATTCTAATACAAGATCCATCGTAATCTTTAGGTCGCCCCACCCCGCATTCATCTCTTGCAACCATGACCCACACACTCGCGCTCACATGTTCCTGTCCACAGTGTGCTGTTCATGTGTCCCCTGACCCCTTAGAGTAACACAACGTTAACAGTGAGAAACTGTGATTGCATAGCTATAGCTTAGCATAGCGTTGATTTAGTGGTTCGCTTAAAATTTCAAATTTACGATTAAACAAATACGCACGCCATTCGTGCAATGAATTCAAATGAACATTGGATTTATGTTCAGTGTCATTTGTGCGCTTTCCTCTAAATGTTCTTTGAATTTGTGCCTACTTTTCTCTTTGTAATTGTTCAGTGTTTTTGTGCGAAAAAGTTGGGTTATAACTGTTTGTTTTGTGTGCGGTGATAAGCGAATAGTTAAGTGCACAGTGGCGGCGAACAAGGGTTTCATGTAAATATTATATTACATTTTTTTACACTAACATGTAAAAAACTGCGAATTTTTCTTTCATTTTACAGATCTATTAATATTTTAAGTTATATAAATCTAAAAAGTTTGCCAAAATATTTCGAAATATTTGTTTGATTTTTCTAAACGTTCGCTTCATGTATACATACATACAACATTGTTGATTTGTATAAACATAATTTGTTTAACATAGATACTGATAAAACTGTATTATTATCAGTATGTTATTAGTAATTATGCTGATTATTGTATAAATTTTAGTCTAGAGGTATTAGATTACATTTGGTTTTTGGTTAGTATTCATAATATTTTGTATATTTTGCGGACATTTTATCGTATTTTTTTACTGAGGTTACTTACATGCTACTGATAGTTGAAGCCGCATGTTTATATGTCCCGATGTGTGTAAATAAACACTGCTTTCATTCAGAGCGCAACTGTTTTTTTATTTTTATTTTTGGACTGATTTCAATTTATTTATTTATAAATCTTTAAATGAAAAAGTGAATATAAAAAAACTGAAATAAGAAGTTGATGAAATGAATTCGAAACATTTTCCACAGAAGATTTTGGATTTGACTTGAATCAAACATATTACGTCAAAACTGAATGAAAGCTTTCAAGATTCTTATAACTATAAAAAATGTTTTTTGTTTTCATTATTTAAATAATTATATTTGAATGTATTTTATTTAAATTGTTAATATTTAAATTTATATGGTTGACGCAAAAGAATCAAACATATGACGTCATTAATGTTGTAATATAAAACATTTTTGTTAAATAAAACAAAAAAAGTTTATGTTTATAATAAAATGTTTATAATATATACGTTGATAATATTTCATGTTTATTTATGTAAAAAAGGAATTTTAAATAAATGAATGTTATTATTATTATTATAACAAAAAGTTAAATAGAAATTTACATAGAAAATATATTTTGTATGTCATAGTATAATATTTCTCTTGGAGATATAATTTAACTTTCCAGACAAAATTTTTTGTACTATAATCCATAAATTAACTTTTTATCCATATATGTTTTTCGCTGAATTTTATGTTAGTTATTTTAATAAAAACTAATTACAAAATTATAATTTAAACTCAACGCAACCACAGTTCCGTTTATGCCACGTTGGTAACACTGCTATATTGTTTAATTTCTGCTTCTATTTTTATAAAAATCATTGAATACCATGTTTACATGTTATATATAAAACTGTAAAAGTAAAATTTTTAAATATATAAGTATTCGTATATGTTGGCAATGTAAATAAAACATATCTCAGTGTATCGATATTTGGCAGATATTTTTACGTAAAACGCGATACGTAGCTAATTTTGTTGCCAGAGGAGATAATTTTAGCATTTTAAAACATAATTCAGTTGAGTTTAACCTTATTGGCTGTTTCATATTATTATACAAACGTTTTACAGTTTTTTAGTCGTGAAAAATCTAGAGCGTATAAATTTCGCGTGTTTACAAACAAAAAATTGAAAAACAAAAATCAGTCGTGCATTGGTATATTGATTGAAAATTTAATTCATTTCCGTCTATAATATTTAAATATTCATTTGTTTGTGTGGTTTTATGTGTTTTGTTCTGTGACAAGTGAATTATTCAATTTTATTTTTTTATTATAATGATGAATATACAGCAGGCTGTGATCATGGATGTAGCGATTATGTAAGTTCCATATATCATCTTTGTGTTCTTAGATATTCTACAGCTTTATATGTACTTTTGTGTGTTATTATGATGGATTGCATAGTGTTTAGGGATTATTCCTTATATTCTATTTATATAAGAGCGTTTGTGATCTATGTAGGTGGTGAAAATACTTATTGAAGATGATAAATATATGATGGAATAGGATTAATGTCAGTATTTAGGATTTATGTGTTTTGGAGGTAGATTACTTTACTTTGAGATAACTTTGTGTGGGAGAAAAAAAAATTAAGGTGTGAATACCACTAGAAAATATAATTTTTTAATTGTAATTTGTGTTAAATAAAACAGTATTACCTGCAAATAATATAAAAACTGGTTAATAATTAAAGACTAATTGAAATTCTGGCAGGGATAATGTTTTTCAGTTAAATACCGTTAAATCAATTAAAGATCGTTTTTAAATATATTTATCTCTGCTTTAAAAACTTTCAATCTTAACTAAAATTTAATTATTAATTATTTTAAAATGAAAGACCGATTAGTAGTTCTTCAAAGACCAATTTCTAATCTGTCAGGAACATTTTTCTTCAAAGTAAAGAACGTTTTTTACGTTGTAAGAAACCAAAGGATTTTCAAACATTGTGAGATAGTCTTTAATTCTGTTTTTGTTTTATTAATTTCTAAGAATTCTATACATACATTTCTTACAAATTATGGACAGAAAAGGAAACAATAATAAATATAAATGTGAACTTCCGTACAAAATTTATTTTCTACTTTAGTATTTCATACATTTATTTATTTTACTACAGACAGGAATTAAAAAATTGTAGGAAGCCAAAAGAGTAACAAAATAAATAAAAACAGAGAAAAGTGTGTCATTTGTTCTGTCAAAAATATCTCAAAAAAAGTCAAAACATAAATAAACTACTGGCTTAAAGCCATAATTACATCAGTTATGTAAAATTATACATTTAAAAAATTTCCTAATTCTAGTTAAAAATCTGCCAAAAGTATATTCGCCTAATTAACAGAATATTTAAATGTCTACGCATTAATATTTTTCGTTTTTTAAATAAAAAATGAATATACATAATTAATTTTTTTCAAAATTGTCAAAATT
This sequence comes from Pogonus chalceus, assembly GCA_002278615.1. Lineage (NCBI taxonomy): Eukaryota > Metazoa > Arthropoda > Insecta > Coleoptera > Carabidae > Pogonus > Pogonus chalceus. The sequence continues at coordinate 1,288,598 of CM008240.1, read as the reverse complement.
ATAATGATTAATGCTAGTCAGTGAATTTTCTAGCTAAATTGACATAAAATTCCATATAAATTAATGTCATTGACCAATTAAATATATATATAATATATATTATGATACTAAGAATTTTAATGAAAGTGGTTATAGACATATAGAAAATGAATTAACTAATAATCGCGTGTAATTAATCACCAATTTTCAAGTTTTTTCGAGGTCATCATCACTTTTACTACAAAAAGTAAAAGCACTTTTATAGAGTTTTATATGTTTTCTCAAAGAGGAAACCTGTTTTCTAACATTTTTTAAATCTTTCATACATTTCCGGGCTTTAAATAAATAATTAATTATAGTTAAAAGATTTCGCAAAATTCGGGAGAAAATATTTCATTAAATTTATCAATCGTGACAGAGGACAGTGGAAAGTTTATTGAAGGATAAAAAATGAAATTTAAATATTTATTTGTGTTTTCGAAAAGGTGTTTATGGAGAAATGTAATTTGGAAAATGTATATGGCCCGTTTGGCGGGTTGACTACTGGTTAGTTGACAAGGTGCACTCAACAGGCCAGTCGTAGTGTCTGCGACGGGCCGGTGGGGAGATTACGCCGTCAAGCATCGGTCGCTGACCGCTTGGAATTGCGGGTACCGTTCCCCGTGCGCCGTGCGTCACCCCACTGCACAAGATATGGTCAGCTACTGCTTGCTGGCGATGCATTTTACTTTGTATTCTGTAATCTGGGACTTGTGCAACTATGCAATATTTACTTTCTTTGATTAGGTTTGGTTCAAGACATCGGGATCATGTTTGTTCGTTTGCTTTGAATTCATTCATTGGGATTATTCTATTATTCTCTTGTGAAATCAGTTTTTATACGCTTTTTAAACATGTTATTTGGTGCTTAGAGTTTTAACCGCTGATATTACTTATAAAATATATTCTCTCTGGCTAATTTTATAAATACACATAAAATCAGTGACTATATAGATTATTATTTATTTTTTTACTTAAATATTTCTTTAACGTTGTTTCAAATTTTGAGTTGAGAACAAGTGAACATCAATTTGAGTAGAATCCTACTGTTTCTAAATATGTGTTGATAAACGGATTTAAAGAACTATAATCCCTTTTACATTACCCTTTTTTAGACGGTACCTGCACTAAGAATATTTTCTCTTTCTTGTATCTTAGAATAATTTGCATTAAATAATAAACCTCAAAATTTCCAAACCATCATTATTTTACCGATGAGTGCGATTTGTAATTTTATCTTCCGCGAAAAAACCAACCATTTTCACTCATTTATTTCCTGACAAACCGCAATTCTAGTTTGAATCCAATAAAACAAAAGTGCATCAGATATTGGGCTCCATGTTTTTCCAGTTGTTACTTCTGGGAAGTACAGTGTGTTGGTACAAAACGCATTTTTCCCCTATCGCCACTTATGAAATATTTTAACCAATATATTTATGGATCTGCATTTCGAAGAAATTTAGTTTCAAGTTGATTTTATGAATTTCAAGAATTTTTTAACCTTCTTTTGTTACAGTTTATATATTTTTTGAACTAATAAAACGAATATTTATTATTTCTGCAAGAAATTAAATATGATATGTTTGAAATTTACGATTTTCTTTTAAGTTTATTAATAAGCTTTAAATTTTACAATTCAAAATGCAAATTTAAATATTATGTCATGAAGTACTTTTCGTCCAATGAATCCGGTTTGAAATATTCAAAAAATTTCATAAAAATAATAAAAATATTGATAATTTGACATAAACTTGAACTATTAAAATAAAACAAAGAAAATGAAAAAAATGATAAATATATAGATAAACCACATCGAATTTTGCATTGGTGATTAGGTCAAGACAAGATATTTCAAGGTCTTACCCATGCCACAATATATGCATCGGACATATTTTTTATTCGCACACAGCCTTGAGAATAAAACACATCATTAAGCATTTCCACATCACATAATGTATCTATCATTTATTATATTCACAACTAGTGTTTGATCATAAAAGCGGTTTTTTTTATTTGTGATAAAAACTTTTAACGCTTATGTTTTATGTTGTTCGCAATTGTAATTTATATTTTATTGTCAATTATTTCTTAATTATCGTACTTGTTCCTTCTGTTTCTTTGTGTTTCTTGCCTGTTTTATTCATTTATTGTTCATAGATAAATTTAAACATTTTCCAAACGCGGGAATAAACATTTCTTACTTATATTATAAAATTTATTCTTATTTCTCTTTTAGAAATATTAAATATGTAATGTAAGTGGTAAATATATCTTATGGTAGCCATTTATTTGTTGCCTTAATAATAGTTCATTATTAAATGATTATTTTTTATAATTATATTGTTAAAATTGTTCTTATAGCAGCCATGTTGGCTTTTACGTTTCAAGTAAACCAGTGGATTTTAATATTTTACTATCATTGACCTCTTGTGCTAAAATATTTATTTCAATTGACTGTTAAAACATATAAGAAAACTAATTGTAACTTGAAAGTTACTATTAGATTTTTTAAATTAAGTATATATTTAAAAAAATATATGTATATTTTAAATTGAATCCCAATTGTCTTCTACAACAGCGATTTTAGTTAAAGCCTTTTGGAATTGGACTCTAAAGCATATATTATTTTAAATTTTGCATAAAGTAGGTAAATGCTTAAGAAATTGTAAAGTTATAATTAAAATCATTAAGATAATAGTTATAATTCTGTTTAAATAATATAAAATTAATTTCGAAGAATGCGAATAAAAGCTATTAATAAAAAAAAGCCTGAATCCAATCCTGAAAATACGCAGTTTATGATTTATTTAAACCGAAATACTGAACGTGGCGTAGGCATCTGGGCGTTACAGATTATCTTGTTGTTTTGAATGAGAGTTAAGATTTAATTAATTACATCTTTAATGTTTTAATATGTCCGCTAGCAAAATGCGATGCTTTTGTCTATATTTCTAAGCAACTTGCTACAACTTTTCTAATGGAAAATAAGTGCTTTTCTTGTGTCTTTCTATTTAAAATAAAGCGACATGTCATTTATTATATTGAAATTATAAATTGTTTTTACGAATTTCATTATTCGATGGCAACACTAAATAATTTACATAAGTAATAAAGTTTCATGGATACCTCAACAACAGCTGCACTGCATTGCTATTACTGGCGCATAGCTTAACAATTACATATGTTACGGCAATTAAACTAAGTCTGTGTCTAACTTTAGACTGATGCAAACATTGATGCTGCATTACACATTTACAAGATTCGATAAATAATGCATTTACTTGTAACACCTTTTCAAATAAGTAAAACCCAAGCGCAATGTATATAAGTCCCTTAAAGATTTCGGATTGAATTGGCTCCAGTCCAAAACATACGGTTACGAGTTGCTGTGATCAAATATTCTCTGGGAAATATCAAATATGTGGACGATGTTATTTAGTGAAAGTATTGCTTTTTGCGGTTTTCGAGTTATTGTGAAAAGTTTTAATTAATTGTTCATAAAAATTGAATCATTTTTACTGAGAAATAATTGTAAAGTACAAAGTTGTTGGTTGGATATTTTAATAATAATATTATTAAATCTCAATTAGAACTTTGAGTTAGATGCTAGAGTGCGTTTTCGAGAAAATCTGCAAAAGTACTTAAAATATAGTCTCATTATTTTTAAGGTAGAATATTTATTTTGAGAAAACAATTTATGGAATTATATTGAATACGGTAATTGTATGACAAAAAGTTAAATATTTTCATTTTTAATTAATTTATTGAATAAAAAATTTAACAAAACAAGTTATACCCCAGTGAGTTCAAAATACAATGGAATATTATTAAAGCCATTTGATATAACTCATACATACACAAACAGATATGTATAGAAGTTGGTTCAAAGAAATTGAATCCTGTACAAACCGTCTCTTAAGTGCCAGACATTTCAATAACCTCTTTTTTTTAAAAAAAAGCCGCTGACCTCAAACAACCCCAAAAGTCCAGAACACCCCTAGACTTCAATTCAGATTAAACATTTCACGAAAGATTTGCATTCAATCACCTTCCCTTCCCATGGAACCAATCCCTCAGGTCGAATCCTTCAACCCTATCATACAACCCAATTTGTCCTTCAGTTTCGTTCGGCCATGGTCGCCGCGACGACCATGATCGGACTCGTTCGGGTTATGTTGCCTGCTGACTGTGTTCACATCTGGCGTAGATTGTCGCCGTCTCTTGCGTTGTATTTTTAGACGGCGTCCAACGACGTCGCGACGAGGATAGAGACGAATGTTTGGGATGCCGGACTCTGAATGTTACAAATGCGGATTGCTGATGGTTAATATACTTTAGAAAAGGGTTCGCTACTAAAAATAAATTGAAACTTGTTTTATTTAACAATAAAAAATTATTTTAATTCAATACAGAATCTATATATTTAAATTCCTTATATACTCTGATCTGAATTAAATTTAATTTAAAAATTAATTCTCTTTCTTTGTTATATTAATTATATTAATGCTATGAAGTAAATATTATTTTTAAGATCAAAATAAACAAATTAAAATTTGGCGTCTGTTCAGTAATTATTTAAGTAAAAATATAAATATATGAAATTTTCAATAACTATTTAATATTTTAATAAAATGAATAGAATAAAGCGAATAAAATTTTAAATAGTTTTAATATTGCATATAGAAACTTTTTAAAATGCATTAAAATTTTGTTTAATAGTTTCATATAATAAACTCATAACGATGTGATAAAAGCTTTTACCACTGGTAGGTGTGGAAAGTACTGCACATTGCATACATTTCAATCCCAAATGTGCGAAAGCACAATGTTATACAATGCTTCCGGGAAAACTTTTAAGCTCCCTATGATACAAAATTGTAAATATAATATTTCGTTGTTATTAAGTTAACTTTGTTGCAATATATTTTTTGTTTGATAATATTGGATGTGATAATTTCATATTCAAAATAAGAGGGGCTGAAAGACCCCACAGTATTATTAACACGTTTATGAATTCAAAATGCAAAAAACATGTCGAAATTATTTAAAAATAATAATTATTTAGTATTTGTACTTCATAAAATTTGGATGTAATATTTATTATTAAGGGGCTAGAAGACCCCACAGTATTCTGATTATATTTATGAATTCAAAACACATAAAATCCGTCGGTTTCATCAAAAGGTTATCAATATTTAGTAGAGGAAATAAAAACATACCAAAAATGATAATATATCACTAAAATAATATGCGAATATTTTTTGCCCTATGTATCACATCACGTGACTTCTATTTCCGGATGTCGAGCCGATATCCGGTAGTGCACAAATGTTCCATTTCCTCTGTTCGGTGTTTGGAAAGTGATCTGTGCACAGCGCCGCGAATCTGTTGCGGACATATCGTTAGCTGGGATAGATGAATGGTGTTCATGCTCTGATCGGGTTATTGGATCAATGGATCATCGTAATCGATCGATATTTTGTTTGGTTATTATTTCAAGTGCACGATTTCATCGTAATATCGTAGTAAGTTCTTATATTAGAATCTAATGTGAACATCACATGATTAAAGTGCAAAGGAAGTAAAAAAAATAACAGAGTTTTACATTTCAAAAAAGATAAAATCCTTTGAAACTCAAAGAGGAATTTGTTCCGGACTGAAAGGCTATATGTGAAACGTCCATTTTACAATAAATAAATGTAAAAAGTTGATAGAAGGATTATTAGACAGAAAGCTTTGATTTATCGGTAAAGTAGTAAAAAGTTTAATCGATTCAGATGTTTCCGAACTTTGCAATAAAACAAAAGCATTTATCACATCGCACGCCATTGTTACAAATGAAAACTATTCGAGTAATTTGTTGCAAGTTGAGAACGGATTAACGAAATATTGATATTGGTTTAGGAACTTTTTATCAAAGTATTAATCCGCAAAATAAATCCCTTCATATTTTCTTTTCTCTATATCAATAATAATCACTTTTTCAACATGGTTAACTGTTAAAGAAATAATTTTTAAGGTTCTAATAATAAAAATAACTATTTCATTACTTTCTTCAAATGAAACAAGCGCAAAAATAAATATTTAGCTAAAGCTTCTGCAGGAATTAAAATTTAGGTCAACGATTTATACGAGTCGGAATATATATGTCACAAACAAACAATCAAATTTATTATAGAAATTTCGAATCCGCGTACTATATATTGTGTTACGATGATATAATATTTGACCAGCGGGAATTAATAAAAATATAACATAAAAAGTTTATCTTAGACCTGCTTTTTATTATTCTTTTGATAATAAACGTTTTATGGCAAAGTTAAGCTTCAGCTTTGGCGTTATTTTAAATTAAGCTTATTTTCATTATATTTATATAATAGAATTATAATGGAAAATAGCTTATTTTATTTATTTAGCTTTATAATGTTTTGATTCTATTAATAATTCAGAATTTCCACGGTAAATATTTAATTTTATTTATTTATTTATTTAATATTATTAATATTTATAAAATAAAATAAATATTTAATTACTAAATTTAAAAATAATCAACATCAACAATTTTTTATAGATTAATTATTTATTTTCTCAAGTTAAAATATTTATTCATATTTTTTAAATAAAAATCACTGTTTTAAATATTTATTAATAAAATTTGTTTAATTAATAAATATATTTTATTTATTTCTAAAATCTAATAAAAATACTTAATTTTGAATGATACTTGGAACTATTAAAATATTTAAAAATCTATATTTTTAATAGGAATTAGAGGGAAAAAAATATTATTTCACATGTCCGAATTGAGTCCAAGAAATAAAAAAAAATATAGAATACTAAAGAGGAAATATCATAGTCGCTTAATATAGAAAAAATAATTTGTTTTGATCTTGTTAATTGATATTAAAGAATTAAATATTGTGGAATTGTTTAATAATTTACATTTTTCTATTTATTTTAAACCGGAAATATTAAATTTTTTACTATGAAATTATATTGAAATTAGAAAATTTGAATATTTTATCCGTAGAGGCAGTTGAACATCTGCAGCATCTTATATTATTATTTTATCATTACACAGACTATTTCACAAATTGTAAATAACAAATTATCACGATTATCTCTTCTAAATTTATTCCGAAGGAAATTTTCTTGTGATTATGCGGGTGTAAGTACACGTATATAATATTTACATCTTAAAATCTTTGTTGCAAGAAACTTGGCACAAATTTTGTTATGCAAATACTTTGTAAAACAACGTTTTATTTAAGAATATAATTTCTTATGTTGATGAAATAAATTCATCGGGAAATTGTTAAGTGTATGTAATATAACTTTGTAAACATGTCTACGTGTTTTAATTAATGTTCCGTGTAATTATAATTAAGATATATATTTGGCATGATTTTAGATATCGCTTCAATGTGCTATTACTAATTATTGTTTGGCTTTTCTTTTTAAATTACTTTTATATTACATTTTAATTACGATTTTATTTGAAAATATTTATTAAAATTAGAAATGTTGATAAGTGTTTCTTTATCTAATATATTATTCTTTTTTTTTTTCCTGTTAACATTCTTATTTAGATAGATCATAGATTTGGAATTTTATATATTATAATTAAAAATTTTAAATTTACCAGCATTTCTTTTCCTTATGTATATTTAAATAAATAAATTTGAAAGATCTTCTTAGAAAAAATAATAAATAAGGTACTTTTAAGATAATAAAAACTGGTTTGTATACTATTTTACTACCCTTAGAAGGGTTTAAATTATCCAGGTACCTACAAAACTCAAAGTGCTACAACTGGGAACAAATAAAAAAAAGGAAGGGATGTACATATAAAAAATGTATTTTTACTTATAACTTACAGTATTACATCTTGTATTATATTTTATTTTATTAAAGTTCCAGTATAAACTCTGGAAAGAAATTTTGGTTTTTTTAATAAAAATCTTTTAACGCTTATATCTGAACTGTTAGTTTTAACACCTTACTTATAGATATTTTTGAAATCCTCTCAGCAGAACAAATCAGATAGATATATTATATAATAAATTTAGAGAAAAAAGTTTCAAAAAGTTTTTGAAGGTAAAATCCTTTAGAAAATTTACAGTTTTGGAAATATCGTTATAAAACGCTCAGTTTTTGAGATAATTTCATAAAAATTACATATATGATGTAAAATGATATGAGAAATCGATTGACATTGTAAAAATTCTCATAATATTGTTAATTTTTTAGTTATTGAGAAATTTTTTACTTTTTGGTAAAAATATTTAAGAATTTTTTACCGCAAATATCTTGAAAACGATTTGTTTCCATGCCATACTGATAGGTATTTTTGAAATCCTCTCATCAAAACGAATCTGAAAAAGTTTTTGAAGGAACAACCCTTAGAAAATTTTCAATTTTCGAAATATCGTTATAAAATCTTCAATTTTCTAGATAATTTCATAAAAATTATTTACATAATGTAGAATAATACGAGAAATTAATTGCTTTTGATAAAAGTCTTCTATCTTCATTAGTTTTTAAGTTATTTAAATTTTTTCTTTGTTTTATTAAACATAATTATTGATATTTTTGTAATAATAATTTTGGAGTATTTATTTAAAACAAAATTTGAAAGTATACCTTTTGTATTATTTCAATTTTAATACTCCGAATAAAAATATGTATCATGATACATTTTTTGCGACAAGTTTACCTTGATTAGAATATTTTTAACACCGATCCATAATAATAAAAAATTTCTTATAATATTTACATAGTACTAAACAATATAATGTATGCCACTAGAGCAAATAAAATCTAATACCTAGCTATAGTAGGTTTATAGACAGAATATTTAGCTAGACATCCTGAAATTGGTTGACGGTATTATAAATATCTGCTATAAATAGTGGCGATAATACCTAGTGCTTATTTAATTTGCAACCGGTAAGAACGTTCAATATGCATGGACTATAAACTACGACTAGACCATGCATTAACCAATGATCATACTTTATATGTGTAATTACAGTGTCGTATACTACATTGTAAATAATTAATAATTGCTGTTTTATCAGCTTTACTTGACCACACATGTATGGAATTTTATATTGTCATTTGTTTCTTATTATTTATTTTTCTTCATGTAAACAATAATAGTTTCTCATTGTAAGATTATGTTAGTTTAGCTTTTGCTAGTATTTATCTTTAAAATTAAAATAGTAGCATTTGTGACGTCACAAATGCTTGTTGCATTATAATGCATTAGAAAAACCTTTAACATTTAGTTCCTAAATTAGATCGTTCGAAAAATTGCAAATATTTAGAAAAATAATTTTAAAAAAGAAAATATTCCTAATACAAGTAATGTTTTAATTTAATCAATTTTCTATGTAAACAGCTTTTTATATTTTTACTAATATCAGTAATTTAAAATGGCATTCTAATTAAATTTATCAATATAACTGAAATAACATAGAATTACATATGATTATCTACAAAAATATAATAGAAAAGTCATGTATTAATCAAATTACCGATAAATAATTACAAACGAAGTAATTTACAGCCTAAATAAACATTTTTAATTAGTACCGTAATTAGATTTAATTTCAATTAACGAAAAATTTACTAAGGTTTCAATTCACGTTTGAATAAAAATCGCAAAGCACTCATTTGACAGGAGACTATTAAAAAACAAAATTTAATCACGGCGCGGGTGAAATGTACCACGCGGACGAGACTTAAAGCCGCTTTTATGACCCTCCAGGTCAGATAACAAAACAGTAAAATTGTATACGTTAAAATGGCGAATGTCGGGTAAATTACCTAAATTGCTCATTCGGCTTAATGCAGAAAAAAAAACGCAATATTTACTACCGGCTTTAGATTAAATACATTTGCTGTTAGGAAAAGGAATTAATCATATTGTTGAGTATTTTATCAATATTTTCCTAATACAGCATCATTTTGAAGAAAAGATAAAAGCTAAATACACAATGTTGTGGAAACACATTTGATATATAAACTATTCTTATTTCTTTTACTTTTTCTTTGTTGGCACCATTATATTGTGCATCGCATGATGCACCAGTAAATTTTAAAATGTTTTGCGGTTGAAATAAACGATTGCATTGTATCGTGTGTGTTTTGTTTTATAGCATGTTGCACTTATTTTCTTGCATTACTTTTTGCAATACTTCAAGTATCTAATAGTCATTTCTTATCTTTGGAAATAATACTTTTTATTACAAGAAAATATCATATATATCTGAAAACAAGTTGTCTGCAACATGATATGTTTAAATTGTATCTATTGAAATGCGTATATTTATTAGAAAAAATGTTAATATGACTAAAATATGCTTTATTATCCAAAAAAATAAGGGTTATTTTCGTGTTACCAAAGTTACGCTAAATTAATTCAAATTTATTTAATTCTACTGCGAAACAACAAAATGATTGAAGTGTTGATTGTTTTAGTATCATTCTGTGATTAATTATTCACAGTGTTGCTAAGAGAAGTAAAGATACGCTTAATCTCTTTGTTCTTTATCATACATAGTATCTAAATCAATTCAAAATGGGATATGAGCCAAATGTAAAAATCTTAGTTTTAAGTTAGGCGCCGTAGTGACTAGATACCAGTAAAAACAAGTTTTGAATGCAACCCAAGCAGAAGGAAAAAGTGCATTGGATATTGCGATTTTATAAATTATTGTGTATAATATATTACGTCGAATATTTTTATTTTGTATGGAAATATTTTGGCGACTCCACCATTTTTCTATATAAATTATGTGAAATTTATAATATAACTATATATAATTTATGTATATATTGTTTTTTTTTAAATTTATTTTAATTATTTGTTTGGTTTTAGGTTCTCACAGCGCAGTCAAACTGGCTGCCCCAGTTGGTAACGCGTCCCCTCCCGTGCTGTGGGGCTCACGCCGGAAACCAGGTCAGTATCAAAATCAAATTTAATTTATTGTTTTTTTCTTTCAGTTATACAAACCATTTATTTATTTAAAAGCGATCAAAACCAAAACAATTTCAACTAACATGTTTTTATAAATTTCTTATATCATAATATATTTTATTTTTCATGAAATAAGAAGAAAATCTTTATGCATCAATAAAATGTAATCTTTTCAAATCTAAATATATCTTGGAAAATATAAGTAGTTTCCATGCATCAATATATTACATTACATTGTTAGGATAAAGTCAGAAATCCTTGATATCTCGGTATATCCGGTATGAGGGAAAAGAGGAAAGGTCAAATCTTCAGGGATACTCGCTATCTCATTAAATGAAGAGCACCACACCGACTTAATGCGTCTATAAATAGTTGGAAAATGTGTACTTTGTGTTAATGACGTACATATTGCGAATATTAATGACTTGGTTTCATTTTTTAAATTTATTTAAGCTTCATGACTCAAAGTAATTACATTTACTATTAACAGAATAGGTTATTTTCTAATTGCAACCACTTTACTCTTGAGTATTATTATTCTTTTTAATAATAAAACCTTTATTATTATATTTACTTACTTACTATTATTTTTTCAACGTATTTGTATTTACAATTAAAAATTTAGCATTTGTGACGTCACAAATGCTTTTACTACAAAAGGTCGCCATACTTCTAGGTATAATATTTGTTTGTTACAAATGATTTAAAAAAATATCGTACAACTTGTAATAATTTGTTTTCCTAATACAGCTCATAGTTCTACCGTTTAATAAAATCATGGCTAAAGACACCAATAGAGTTTGCTCATAATTCTTATGTACATCAATGAAATAAATATATTATTTTATTTATATGTAATTTAATATATAATATTATAGAAAAACATTTTGAAATACCAGGAGATATAATTTTTATTTGAAAAACTAGTCTGTAATAAATAATATTTAGTTCGTAATATAAATTTTTAGTATTTTCTTATCAAATATTTTAAGTTTTAATGAGATAAAGTAGAGTTAGAATATTTTTATTATAGATAAAAATGTTTTTCACATGAAGTACTATGCTATGAAATATAAAATTTCGTAAAAAATAATAATAAAATTTTATCAATTCGATATGTTTAACCAGGAAATGGCATAACCAAACCGTTTTTAAATGTTAACCATAAACCTAACCGGGTTACATGTCTGGATAACTGCCAATAACCAATACGCCTGGTAATGTCCACTGCTCGTAAAAGTGCTTCATAAAATTGATGCTTTTTTAGAGTTTTTTATTGGGTTAACGTAACGAAATTTCAAATGTATCAGTTGTTTTAAATTTCAGCGGAAAATGATGGCTTTTATTACCCTTACAAATTTATATATGTTTTGCATCGTTTTTTGGGAAAATGTTTCTTTGTAGTGAAAATATCTTCATTAAAAATAAATTGAATAACTGATGATTCTTTGAAATCTGCACATCTTAACGGTTGGATGAAACGAAAAAACGACATGAAATAAATAAGAAATTTGATGGCTGAGATACTTAACTGTTTTTAGATTAGGATAACTTGTACCAAAATCAGCTTTTTTGAAATGACATTTTTATGGAAAAGATATATACGTTCGATGAAACGAAAAATAGACATAAAAAATGATATGATAGTATGGCGAGAAAGAAGAGTATATTTTATATATTTTTTGGATTTATTTTTAATTCTAACGAAATTTCTGTAGCTGCGATATTTCGTGAAGATTGAAACGAAAAAATGACATAAAATAGATAAATTATTTAAAAAATATTAATTTCTTTGCAACGAAGACATATGAATTTTCTCAATTATTTTAATATAAATTGGATGGCGATGATATTGAAGATAAATGAAACGAAAAAACGACATGAGCATATAATATAGTAAAGTTATCATTTTGAAAAATATGCCCTTGTAGTAAAGACATCATAATGAAATTTTTATTGCCTTATGTTTTTTTTTTAAACAAAATTTTTGTAGTCGAGGTATACGTGATGAATGAAACGGAAAAACGACATGAATAAAAGAAAATAGATTAAATTATAATATGGCGAAAATAATGTTTGTTATTACACTTACAAATATATTTGAAGTTAATTCATTTATCCTATCATTTCTTAGGAAAATGTTTCTATCTGGCAGAGATACTCGCGATGGATGGAACGAAAAAACGACATAAAAGAAAGAAACAGTTAATAATATGGCGATAAATCGTACATTGATGAACAAAATTTTCGTTTTAAAGTTGATAACACAAATAAAAATATAATAATACTTATAAGAAAAGGAAAGAGTCTAAAAGTTTATATAAAATTGTCACAGATCTAAAATGCAAACATAGTTACGTATTCCATTTCTTTTGGTAACTAACGACAAAAAGCTCTGTTTTTATTCAATTCTTAGTCCATTCACGTAACGTCAATATTTTTCAACAGAAATTACGTTATGAAAGTGTATCAACAAAAAGTCGCAAAAACTGCTTCCGAATTCTTTACATGGTTTCAAGGTGAATAAACTTAGTTAACATTTTTTTTTTTTCTTTTCTGAATATTTTTATGAAATTATTTTTTATCGTATATATCGTTTCTGTTTTGAATATATTATTCAACTAATCAGGAAAAATCTTTGTTTTTCTGAAATATATTTCACCTTTTGATGTCAAGTTGATTGCATAAGAATAATATAATTCAATTGACATATACCATATTCATTTTAATGCTAGTTCAACGATTTACAGCGCCATATGTGGACGGAAAAGGCTAGGCCTCTGCCTACGTTGTTATATACACATTAACCACACATGATTTACACATGAATGATTATACATATGTGTGTGAATGTGTTTGTGAAGTCACTTTATGAATGAAAACATTTTGATGAATGGATCTCGGTCACTACAGCTGATCAAATGAGTTCTGGCTAAATTAATGCTGTTATAAATATTCTATATTTTAATTTTATGGATTTCGTGAAAAAACTTTTATTGGAAATTTATACGATGTTTGAAAAACAAGGTTGATTAAATTGGAATAAACGAATTTATTATTTAGTTTTCATGTTAATTCAGAATTGATCAATGATCAATGAAAACACATACATAAATTAATTATAAAATTGAATTATTTATAGAATGTTTCAAAGTATGTTTAATTTATTTCTTGAAATATTTAGGAAAAATTTGATATTTATATATTCGTACTTTTATTTAAAAAATGGATTTTAACTAAATATCTCTTATATTTCTTAAGGTGTTTTCAAAAAATGTCCAGAATGGGCAAAAACCTCTGAAGTATAGCGTAAAATCAAATATATTCAAAATATTGCAAATTATACATCAAACGATAAGAAGTATACTATACATGCTGTACCGTAAAGTTTGCTCGAATATTTAGCTTAATCCTTAAGATATTCGTAAGAAACGAAAATGTTGTAAATTGTTAAAAATTCTTCCTTTTTCTTGAGAATCTAATACCTTAGAAATACAACAAATTGTACATCAAATGATGAGGAATTTGATTATAAAGAGTCGCAAAGTGTTCTAAATATTTCGTTTATTTCTTAAAATATGAAGCAGAAATTTATATTTCTTCAATCGGAAAAAAATCCTGATATATTAAAGCCTTACATTTTTTTCAAAAACATAACAAATTATACAAATAAAGAAATAAGAAAAATAAATGAATAATTATAAATACAATATTGGAAAGTTAATTTCCGAAATATTTACATAAAAAGAAAATATCAATTGTATTAAAATATCGCTGTTATCTTATTTTTGCTTAAAAATTGAATATTTGTAAAAAATTGCAAATTTTACAGACAATAATGAAAAATTTTATGACAAATACAATATTATAAAGTTTTTGAAAATATATCGTAAGATATCTCCAAAAAAGGAAAAAGTCCAAAATCGGCAAAATTTTCTTAAAAAAATTAAAACCTTCCCTAATACATTAAATTATACATGAAATAATTGGTAATTTTATAATAAATACAATGCTGCAGATTGTCTTTATATATATAGAGAAAAATTGAAATATCTTACGTTTTGTTTATTGAATTGTTTTAGTATCATTCAAATAGAAGAAGAAAATGCGTTAAGCTTGTATAGACAAATTGAAAAACATCAGCCAAAAATAACATATAATCCCTGTTTCCATATACTACATATGTACATATGTTCGTATATACCTACATCACATAATTCTATAGCATTCATCAGAAGCAGATATGGTTGTCAGTGTGCATTGATGTCAAATATCTTTACAGTCTCTCCCTGTTGAGTTACACTTTTGGTATTTTCTACGATCTTTGTAGCCCTTCCATTGTTGATGTTCATTCAGCGATATTTTTTGAGTTGGAGTTGGTGATGTGATGTTCAACATACGAATTGTGATGTCTCTTACAGTTACGAGATTCTTTTTCTTCTTCTCACAAATGGAATTCAAATAGAAATGGTTTTTTTTTTCTTCGTTGAATAAAGTGATTATAGTGTATTTTGTATTCGTTGGATGCGTACGCAAATGTTTTTTATTTTGAAAAAAAAAATATCAGTAAAGCTATTATCAATATTCATGAACACGCATCTGTTTGATAAGGTGTGTTTTCTCGAATATAAATATATTTATTTAATCATAATTACATTTGCTATTAGAAATTTATGTTCCATTCACCTTATGAATTTGCGTCATACGCTTTTACTGTTGGCTTAACTAGAATTATATAAATAGAGCAATTTTAATTCACTGAATGAAAATATATACATACATATGTACGTATGACATGACATGTGGGTGTTTGTATTTATATGTTGCTTTCAAATTGGTCATTAGGAAATTTTTTTATTTTCCAGGGAATTCTTTATTTTATTGTAATTATTTATAGTTATTTTTAAATTTTAATGAGTTCATTTCAAGTTCAATGTAGTTTCACATTAGTCGATTCTTATTAGAAATGTTATTTCAAAGGACAACTATTTTAAGGGTCTTATAAGTTTAAGTTACAGCCTTAATTAATAATTAATTATTTTTTAAACTTAGTCGTTTAAATATGTTATTTATTTGCAAATTATACCTCAAACTATGAGATATATCGAAATTTCAATATAATTATAATGCAGTTATATTCTTTAAATATTTTCAAGATATTCATGAAAAAGCGAAAAATATCTGAAAAAATAAATTTTATTAATTCATTAAATATATAATGTCCTTGGTTTCTTTTAAATATTCACAAAAAAGCGAAAACGGTCAAAATCGCCAGAAGTCCCTGATGTATAGCTTTATTTTATTTTTTTAAATTGATAGATGTTAAGATATTCTTAAAAAATATATAAAAAGTTTAAAATCTGCTTCAATTCTTAATGGAAGCCTTACTTTTATTCAAAAATGATTTTTTTTAAAAAACGTCGAAAAATATACATCAAAAAGAGGGATTTAAAAAAAATAATACATTACTGCAGAGTTCCTTTTAAAATCTTTATTTCTTAAGATAATAGCAAACAATTAAATTGAATAACATCAAAAAAATCTCAGATGTATAGCTTGATTTTTCTTTTAAATCTGTAATAGCTATTTGTGTATTAAGAGCGCAAAGTGGGACATTGTCGATTGAGAGGTGTCGCGCGGCATTCTCTCGAAATCGACAATGTCCATTTGCGCTCGAAACACACACACACACAATATTTTTTCTACAGTCGCTACAATGAAGTCATCCACCATAACAAAAAATAATAAATTTTAATAGCAGGACATTTTGTTAGGTTATGTAATATACTGACAGAGCAATCATATGTCAAATTGACTTGTGAAGGTAATAAACGTGTAGGTAACGTTAGCGAGTGTTTTTTCTACTTTTTCGCTCTAGAGTGGCAAAGTAACATTTTGCGTTGACAAAAGAGAGCGCAAATACCTACTTTGTATAGCGACTGTAGCAAAAATCTATTTATGTCTTTGAAATATTTTTTTTGGGATATTTAACGTGTCTATTTGTATTTTATAGTATTGGGCAGCTTTCTTGTTTGCCTTATTTTAGATATTAACTAGGCGATAATAATATCGGCCTAATGTACTAAATAATTGTGTTTGAAACAAAAAATAATTAATTGAAAATTTACACGTAATTTAAGAACCTGATCATTTCCCATTTATCATGTATAAAATCACGAAGCAACCCTAGAAGTGACTCCATCACAATTAGATGAAAACTTTTTCCCGTTCCGTGTTAGTATAGTCGTATAAGTGAATTTGGCGTAACGTAAAAGGCGCCAACTTTAAAGCGTACGAATTTAAATAAAACGTGCTGGGTAACAACCCCCGTAAACCCCAAACCATTCTAGTAGTAATTTTTCATCCATTGTAAAACGAAATGGTTCGCGCAACGCCTTGATGTATGGTGTAGAACTTTTTAATTTTGTTAGTTCGCGTGCGAAAGAATAATGTCCCTGTTTTATGTGTACTGACTGAACTCGACTCAATTCACTTCAAATAAAATGAATGCAATGTTTTTATGTTGAAGAGTCTCACTTGACTAATGATACTTCATTTTACTATTAATGCTTTTTTATTATCGTTATTTCATTTCCAATTTATTCCTCCTTCAGGTTTGTCATTTGTCTAGTTGTCGGTACTTTTTGGTTTTTCAACTATTTTCAACCATTTAATTTCGTATCTTTCTCTGTTTTTATGCTAACAAAAAGGCTTTTGGACTTTTGATAATTTTAATAATCATATTAATTCTCTTTTTAATTGCGTTTTGTACTGTGTTCTTTGTGAAATATTATTGAAAATACGACAAATTACGAACCGACTCAAATCATTAACTAATTTTAGTGGCATTTAAGTAATTTGAAAGGCAGTTTATTAAAAACATAAGTGAAATTAGCAACAAACTTGAAACGTACCGTTCATTTAAGCCGTGTCCATAACATTGTGAAATATTACTCGCAATTTCTGAAATATAGCAATACAAAAACTGAATTTTATCAAAATAAACATTGTATCTATGTCAATAAGAATTATTTGATTAACGATGACAATATTTTACTTCATTTCAACGATGATATTTTATATTTCAACAGCTTCACATATCATTATGGCAAATGAAAATATAGCAAATTCTTTATATGCTTAAAAATAATTATAAAATTAATTATTTAGCAGTTTTTATCTTTATTTAATAAATTAAAAAATTATCAACACGTATACAATTGTAACACTTATTATCAATTATGAAAGTATTATATTAATAGCATTACAAGTAAAAAATATTAACAGTTAATAAATTTGACAAAAAAACCAAATAACTTATCAAAACTGGAAAAATAAGTACCTCAAAAAATTTCCAATTATCAATATTATGGAATTTCTATACAACTTTTTAAAATATTTCCTTCATATATAAACTCACCTGTGAATCCCTTTTTCCACAGTTTTTTGAAACATTTAAAAGTGAAAAGTTAACAAGAAACTAATTGAAATTGTATTTTTATATTAAAAAGTTAAATTAAGGTGAGAAATATTGAATTTATTTAATCATTTTATTCCGTAATCAATAACGTCTAAATCTAAAGGAAAAGAGGAAATTAAATTTTTAACTACACTGAGGGAAAAGTTAGTTTAATCTGTTATCTGCATAAATCTAATGAATCTCTGGTATCCATTAGTGAATTAAATACTAAACAGATTTAAATGCATACCAAGTTTGTATCTGTTAATTACTTTATAAAACTTTTAACTTATTACGAATTTTGTAAATTAAAATCGTGCATTTTTCTTTCCTTGTACTTACTTACTTTAATCTTGTAACAAAAACTAAATTAGAATATTTTATAATTTATTTCATTTTAGGTTGTTGTATTTCATATTTTATTTTATTTTTATTATATTTTTAAATATCATGGCTAACTAGAAGTATTTCTATTTGAAATGAAAGTCAATTTATGCATTTAGATGTAGAAAATTTTATTATTAAATTATCAACTAAGAAAAAAATTATTGTTATCATACAGGTACATATAATATTTTGTAAAAATACAAAGTTATATTGTCTGAGTAATTTTATTAATATATGCTCTTGTCTGTTTTGCAAGTAATAAAAAATGAAAAATATAAAATTGCAAATTCCTTTTTTAATTAAACTGTAGATGGTACACGTGTAAGTGCAGTGTAAATAAATGTTTTATTAAATAGAAATTTAAAAGAGAATTTGATACATAGTATAGTATGTCTACGAATTGCAACAATTCTTATATAAGCTCAGCATTTCTAAGTATTTTCCGTGATAAAATCTTAAGTGGCAAAGACGGAATGACGCCAGCTATATATCCACACATGATATCTTAAACCACACGACACGTCTTCATCACGTCATCTCATCCTCATCCTCATCCTCATCCGTCCCGTTGCATTCACATCTTAAACTTGCATGTATGTGCATGTTTGTATGAGTATGTATGTATATGGGTGTATGTGTGTGTGTGTATCATCCGACTGGACCGGATGACCATTTGTTGTCTGTCTTCTCTTCTTCCCAGACTCAGACGGCAGTAAATTATCACACAACAAGGATATCCGCGTATGCGCGTGTCCACTACGTTTCCTCTCACACCTCTACCCAACCTCCTACACATTATGGTGGTTAATCTACAATGTCTTCATGTCTATAGAAGATTGCGTATCTAATATGAACACATTTCCAAACCCATCTGTCCATACTTCAATTTTATAACTTACAATTTACCCTTCTATGAAAATATATAATACATATTGCAAATTTACAAACATTTATAATAAAAATTGCAAATTTTGAAATATATTTGCTCATTCATAATTTTAAAATTAAAATAATAATATGAAATTCTATAAAAATGTTCCATCAAGTGTTAAATAAATTTATTAATATACTTTTCCCTACAACTTTTTGTATTTAAAGTTAAAGTCAAAGTTTAATTAGAATCTTATAGAAATAAGTTTTTAGTCGATTGATTCTTAAGTAATTCCTTCAAATTGAAAGGAATAAAATATTTTATCTTTAATGTCATTAATACACTTTTCTTTCCGTGTATAAGTTTTCCTATAAATTTAAAATATTTCTCATTGTTATCTCTTGTGCGAAAGTAAATGGAGAGTATCTAGTCTTTTACGAAGAAATATAAATTTTATTATGAGGTATAAAGCAAAATAAAACTGCTGTCTTCAGTGGAGCTTAATGTTAGAAATAATAAATGCATTTTTTGTGGAAAACGAAAATGAATCCCGCTATACAAGATAAGTGATGCGTTGGCTTTTGAATGTCGCTCTCGCACGGTCAGTCCGTGGTCATTCGATAGTTGTGGTTGTGTTTTATATTCATTCAAGTTGTTGCACGATGCAGTACTACACGTCAATTAATTCGCCCACGCTTTCCCCGAAAGAAATAATGGCGCGCATGCGCCACATACGAATACCCATCTCTTCCTTCTTTTGTTTTATATGTCGGTGTACTGCATAATGTCAATGCAATTCATGATACCATATATTTACTTAACTTGGTTGTCTCCGATGTTGATTAGATTAAACGTTCTATCGTATATGTATTGTATGTATACGTGTATATTTATACTTATACTTACTTTTATTATTTCATTTACATACTAAAATTATTTTACATTAAGTTTATGCGTCGGAGGAAAGGAATATGATATTTTATTTAATAGATATTCATTTTATACTCATAAACATATAGAATACTCAGTGTTTAAGTACAAATATAATTGTGTTAAATTTAATAAAATTATGCGGAAAGGTACTGGGTGAAGATATAGCCTTGGTTGTTATAAAATTAATTGTTTAAGTAAACGCAGACACATGCTTTGAACATTGTTCTTATTATAAATCTACTAAATAATTTCAGTTTACTTAAAATGTATTATTTAACTTGTTTTAAAAATTAAATGATATATTTTATATGTATATGTACATCGTAAAAACTTAATTAAGAAGTATAAATTCATTATTAAATGCAATTTTTAATTTCAAAAAATTTCTTAAAATTTATACTTTAACTGATTAGTCTGGTCCATAGCTTTATTTATTACTTAAATTCAGAATCGTAGCGTGAAATTATGGCAGTCGGTGCGAAAGGATAAAAAAATTGTCTTTCTAAATCTTTATCTTTCGGTGTCTTTCTCATCCGCTCGCACCACTCACGCTATTATGATAATGGGCAATATGATGGACTACTGAAAAATAATCTTGATATATTCAATATTAAAAACAAGTATCTAAATATATACCACAATTAAAAAAAAAATTTTTTTTTCTTTAAATATCAATATGGGTAAATATGGGCCATTGTCAAAATATATGCTTTATAGTATTATTTTATGCAAACTTTCAATTATTTTATTTTTGTTCTAAAATATCGCATTTTGGATGAGAAAGGCTCCATCTGATATTTTACGTTTTTATGTATCAAAGTTTTACAAAAATTCAAAGTTGTTAATTTTTTAAATTCTTCAAGTATATGCATATTTCAGTTTTATCTTTATTTCGAAATAGCACTGTTAACATTGTAGATAAACATGAAAAATTAAATTATATAATTTAATTTTTCAAATTATTTAAAATGACTTTAAATATGGGCTATTGCACAAAATCTTTCTACTGTTTAATTATGGGGCCACATTGTGTTTACATAAATATATTGCAGAAGATTTAAATTCAAATTAAAATAAGGAAAAATATAAAATTGTAAGTTATTAAAATGTTGCGAGTAAGTGCATATAAAAATAAAAATGATTAAAATGTAAATAAGAAAGAAAAAAATTATACTCATGAATAATAAATAAATACATATATACATATAAGTGCATAGCCAGAAAAGGTTATACACACAAGCGTTTACTTACAAAGCAAAGAGAATATTTAAAATAGTTAGAATGACATAAATAAATATTTGCAAATGTCGGAAACTACCACTTCAAATAAATTGGATTTTCAATCTACTATAGAAGATACTTATTAATTTATCTACAAAGTGAAGATCTCATCAAACAAACAAATATTCATATTTCTTGTCTTTAACTAATAATTTTCTATTTTTATTTATATATTCTTATATCTATGTAATCACTATAAATACATACATACTGCATCTGATTCTAAGTTTAAAATTCCACCTACTATGATAGTAAACGATAAACGTTGTCGTTTTTGATGGGACTAGTGGGCGCTATCGGGTAAAATTAACCAAATGGAACCCAGAAAAACTGCTTACGAATTACTGGATTCCGCTGATACTTTAGTAATGTCTTCATTGTACTGACAATGGTCCCTCAACCCACTGTATATAAATCACGAGTTGGAAGCGGCACTAACCACTTTTCCTTTCATCAATCTACAAAAAAATAAATTTATGCAAATGGGTTACTGTTTTATAATATTTTGCAATTTTTTAATTATTTAATATCTTAAATATAAGACTAATACATATTTATTTTATTTTATAAAATATCTTCACTAGCATTAGTTTATTTTATTTTATTTTTTTTGTTATCGTTTTTAAAGTTTTATAGAGAAATTAAATAATTAGTTAAATAAAAATTGCTAAAAATGATTAGAACAGCCGATGAAAAATAACAAATAATATAATTTTTAAAGTTTTCACCCCAATCTTAAAATTTTTAAAAAATGATTAAAAAAAAAAATAATAATATATTCGATTTAAAATCAGTTAAATCCAAAATAAAGTATTAGTTCCGATTTTGAAAAGACTATAAATATATTCTGTTTTGGTAAGTAAGTGTATTTGCTGGCTCGTTTGTTAGATGGATTTCAGATGCAAATTTCAAGGACACTTCAAGGACATACGTCACTTTTCCCGCAAAACGCAATGCTGAAGATTTATATCTTGGTTCTTTGTTACAAATTAACTTTAAGGGTCTATGTTTAACATAAGGATTTATCTTCTAGATTACATTTTGTATTTTAAATTTCATATTCATATATCTCGTCAGTTATATTTATATTTTTTGTATTTTTCATTACATTTTTTTTTATCTGGTATAGTGTAAAACTGAAATTAAGTGTATAATAACCCAATTTGTCAAAATTTATTTATTTAATGATAAAATTAGTTCTGATAAAATTTGTTCTAATTTTCTTGCGTCGTAATATGTATCTATTAAAAGAAAGCAGTTTATCCGAAATAATTATCAAAGGAATTAAATATTCATTTCAATAAAGTAAATTGTTTTCATGTTCATATAATTATCTTATCCAAGAACGCAATGTTTTGTATTCGCTCCAATTACAGCTGATAAGCACTTTAATTTCTTTTAGGTTCTGAAGTAATAATTAATTTAAATTGATTATTATAACAGAAAAGTTGCTAGAGACCCGATAATCCAATGCTAATCTGCTTGGTTAGATTAAAATGGATTATCTTAATGAACTTTATTATCCTGCAAGACTTTTTGTTTTATTTCACTTCTGAATTCTCTTCATATATTTTTGTTGTTTTCCTCAAAATATCAATATTAAATGAAATTTCTTTTTATAATTATAACAATTCATTGCATCAATTTGAGATTGGAATTAATAAGAAAAACTAGTTATATTAAAAAAGTTTCGCGAGTATAATAATATAATAAATTACTTAAGTAATATTCAAGTTAGACTTGTAGTTAAATAGTGAACTTTGATGGCGGTACCATATGCTAAACCGGATACCGTGGGCCGCCCAATGTTGGTGGGCAAATTACTTCCGGGTGCGACGGGCGCGCCACTATACCGTTCGTGGGAATACTGCAAACCACAACATATGCATCATGTTGAATAGAAACTTAAACTCAGGGTATTCAATGTATAAAATACAATTATTGCATTCTGTAATTACTAACACGTTACTCTTTGGAGTGAATTGAAGATTAGAGACATGGGAATACTTCGTTTTAATTTATTTTGCAATTATAATTTGATTACAAGTTATTTGAGATCATTGCAAGCACGGAATTCGATGATAGTCACTTTTTTTCTACAGAATAACTCTATAATTTTACTAACGGTTAAATATTACATTGTAAATTAAAACTTTAGCATGGATGACGTCACAAATGCTTTTTTTCTCTTACGATTGAGTGTTGAGCGTTCAAATCAAAATCAAATGACTAATAAACCACTCTACAAGCAATAATCAAAATTTAATACATCCTTAATGAAACCATATCTACAGTATAATAATATACATACATATGTGCTATTATTCCTCTACGCTGTATTATTTTATATAAAGTTACATTAATAACACATTCACATATGTGTGCGTGAAAATATATGTTCTACTTGTATTATTATTACATGTCGTGTTTATACTCCTATCTTCTATCATATTGTATCGCTCTATTAATTATACCATATCAGACTAATATGGGAAATTGCAATCAGTATATAATTTTGAATTAAACATAAATAACTAGAGATACAGATCTAACGTTGAAACGAAAAGCTATTCATCTAACATTTACAACTTTACTCTGTATTTATATATTCGAAAATATCTAACTTGAAGATTTAGTGAAATGGTATTTTCAAGATATTTATTTAAATTTTAGTTTTTCATAATTTATTATATCTTTTGACTTCTGGTTTTCATAATGTATTTAAAATTGTTTTATATACATATACATACATATATATATATATA
>CM008240.1:1225169-1236885 GCA_002278615.1 Pogonus chalceus | reverse complement strand
AAAGAACGTGTAGAAAATAATTTTCGTTCTTTATTTGCGCATTATAAATATTAAAAAAAAAAAATTCATATTTCAAGTTCAAATCATACGTCAAACTTGTATTTAGTCGAAAAACTAGAAAAATATTTAATTCTATTATTATCATGATGTTTATTTACACGTATGTTAAAACAATAATAAAAAATTAAATGTCCCGGTGTTTAATGTCATTTAAAAAAAATAAATAACATGTTATTTAAATTATATTATCAACAAAATGGGTTTATTTCATTAATTATATACTTTCACTAAATTTTATATGTACAAGCGTTAAAATTGAATTTTTGAAAGTCTTCAAATTTTATTACCTGATAAAGTTTCATTATTCTACCTTCTTAAGTTTTATAAGTATTTTTCTTTCAAGTTATTTATAAAAACGCATATTAAAATAATTTTATTTTAATGTGTATGACCCGAATAAATAGAAACTGAAGAATATCAATGAATCATTGTTGTATTATCAAATAAATTATGTATTTTATTAAAACAATGACTAAAAATCATGTGATTAATAATTTTAAAATTCTCTGTTGTATACAATATTTATTAGAAATTTAAATATAAAAATTAAAATTGTAAATATTCCAATGATGAAACTATTACAAAAGATATTTTAAAATATATTTAACCGTAGAGCTTATAAATAGATGAATCAAAGTACTCTGCAATTCTTTTAAATTTAAATGCACTTTGATTAATTTTATTTCTTCATCCTTTTTTTTTGTATTGTTTTATTTAAATGTATTTATATAAAATCGACTTTCGTAATTATTAAAAGTGTAAAGAAAAAGTTAATAGACACTTTAAAAAAACTATATAAACCTTCTAATACCATAATTAAATTTAATTTATTAATTAATGATTTGATTAACTGAGAATTTATTCAATTAATTTTATTAATTGAATAATATTGAGCTTTAATTATAATTTTTTTTGTATGTTTAATAATTTTATATATTGTGATCGGTAAGAATAAAAATTGAATAAAATAATATATACAGTTATGTCAAAATAAGTTAGTAATGTCGATCATAACAGTATTATCATGTAAAGTCAATGAACTAAAATAAAAATATAACAACACACAGATACAGAAAATAGAAATAAATAAAAATAAAAATTTGAATAATGTCCGATTTTGTGTATTTATTTTTATAATATTCTTTTATTTATAGGTTTTGTTATTTGTACATAGCTGCGATAGTTTGCGAATCTTTAGTTAAGCAATCTTTAGAGGTATTATCCTTATAAAAACTGACTTAAGTAATATTATCTAATTAGGATAGCTTAGAGTTACGTAAAAACCTTATAAAATAGCGTCTATTCTTAAATACGAAAAATTCTTTCATTTTTAAAGTCTGTTATGGCATTTTCAGTTTAGATTCTTACTTAAGTAATATTATAACTGACTTAAAGGTTACTTAATTACTTTTCGATCAAATTTGGAGATATTAGTTAGTCGGAAGTCTAATATAATGAATTATTAGACAACTTCTATTTTTAAAGACAAAAGATGCAGTTTTTTAGAACATCTGCAGCAACGATTTTTTACTGAGGGCCGCCAAAGATTGTAAGAGGGTTTATGGAAACTATTTTAAGAGCGATTTTAAAAATTTAAAAGGGCTTTGATTACTAAAAAGATGAGAACCATTTTAGACTTTGTTATGGCTATTTTGGTTACTTTCTATAAGAGTCCTTATATAAATTTAAGACATATCTCAGCTATTAGAGCTAGAGTTTTATTTCTCAGATTAGCGTAAAAAATAGTAGAAATTTGAAGCCCTAACTGCTCTAAAATTTAAAGACAAATTTTTAAGTTATTTATAGGCAATTCCTTAGCAGTTAGAAGTCGATAATATAATTATATAATTAAAGGTTGTATTTTTCTTTGGAGAGCTCAGTTTTTAGCATCAATTGATTGACGTCGGATAAGGGTTGCTTACTTGGATGGTATAAGATTTTTTTAAAAGATGAAGAAGGAATGCTGTGGTGAAAATGTAATTGTGTAGAGAACTGAAGAATGGATTAAATGAGCAATCAAGAACAGAGGTAGCGATAGGCAATGTACAGTGTTGCGCTAGTGCCAGGAATGTTAGTTCGACCGGTCGGCCGACAAAAATCGTGACGCCCCGTAGACTAGTCGGTAGCCGGTGACGGGCATGGCGCCAATGTTGTACGCGAACGTGTGTTTGTGTGTATGTGAGTGTGCGCAACTTCATAAATTATGCAACACCGTAGAGACGTATCATTAACGCATTTCCGTTCTAAAAACGACGCGATTTTCAACTAATCTTCTCTTATACTCCAATGAGTATAACACTTCAAGTTGCACACCTAACTAAAAAATAATTATCCAATCTATGGGTGATTTATCTAAATTTATTTCATATCTATGGTTTTTTTTTATCATATTTTATATCTAGCTATATATCAATAATAAATTATTGTTTTATTTATAATTTATATTTATTATTTTCCCAAAAATCCCTCGACTATACCAACTCCATATCAGAACGAATAATAATTTATTTAAATTCAATTAAAAACAATAGAATTACACGAGTCATTTGTTTCTATAATCATAATTTATTCATGTAACAATTTAATACATTTATTTTCGTAAACAGTAAGAAGAAAACAATAAAAACAAAAGAAAACAAACTTTTATATTATTTAATTATCTTCTAATTGTCCATTAGGTAATCGTAATCTAAAAATTGCTAAAATATATTAATTGAAAACAATTGCCAATTGAAGTTTAATTTAATTAACTTTTATATTATATAATTTTTTATATATGTTTCTACCTTCAATTGTTTCACATATAAAAACCGTATTTTGTTTTTATATAAAGCATGGTTAACTTTGATGTAAAATAACGATGCTCATTTTTTACGTTTATCATTTGTTTAGTTTATATTACCGTAGCCTTGATATGCAAATTAATGCTAAGTGAAATTTTTTTTTGTAAAATTTTGGATAATTTTTAAAATGAGATGAGATTTCGACGAGAATTTAATAATGATGCTGATATAATATATAAATATACATAAAATTGTTTTGCTTTAAAGGGAATATTAATAAATATTATGATTACCGTTACATTAATTTATTACATAATAATTTAACAAAGGAAGTAATGAAATTGAATGCAAAATTTTAATTGAAAATAATGATTTATTGCTTTTTAACTTAATCTTATTTCATCAGCATTCAAAAACTTTATTATTGCGCCTACTATAACTGACGTCATAAACTTTCGTAGTAGGTTATGGAAATGATAATTCAATTGTTTTATTTACTACTTATCGTTAAATGTGTAGTAAAATGTAGGTGTTTCTTTAGAAAATTATGATAATTGGTCTTTTAGTCAATATTACTTCATAATATAATTGCATAACCAGAAAATGGCTTTATATACTATTAGGAAAATTATTATTTTGACAATTGAACAATTGAATAATGTTTTATAACATTGCAATGAAAATTTATAATATTACATCATGAATTTCACTAAAAATGTATTAATTTCATCATAACAACGAATGAAAGTTAAAACTATTGCGTAAACTTTCAATATTTAGTTCCGAATTACATTTGAACACCGCAATTTCGCATCAAATCATTTTATTTTGCAATAATATTTAGGTTACATGAAAGTTTATATTTTCTTGATTTAAAGATGTAAACAGATTTTTAACATTTTGTTATTACGAAAAATTAGGTCAGATATTTTAAATGTTTTAAAGTTTTGGCAGCCTATTCAGGCCGTTTAGACATTATAGTAAATTTTGATTTTTATTTCAAGTTTTTTATAAATTAATTTTATGAGTAATACCTATTATGAGACATCAGTTTTTGTTTGTATTGTTTTAGTTAAACTTTGATTAAGACTAAATTGTGTACCTTAATAATAAAATTATCTTAGAATTCTAATAATATTAATATCAAAGATTAAATAAAAATATTACAACATTTTTCTACATATTACTAAGGATCTTTCGTTCTTTTTATACCCATATCTCTATGTCCGTTGTAGGTACTTTACAAAATAAATGCATAAAATATTTTCACCACTGTTGTAATACACGGAAATTTTACCGCAAACAACTTGAAAATAATCTTAAGCCTTTTTTATTACATTATCGCAATTTAAGTACCTATTATCAATACTTATATAACTTAAACAATTTGATAATAACAATCGAAAAACCTTTCTGCAAATATTTCAAAATTACAATAAGGTAAAAATATATTTATCTACAATGCAATCTAACCTTAGCCTTTACATTTAAAATATTATCTAGTCAAAACTGGTAATAATATGATAGTGAATTTAGCAACAAAAACATGCAACAAAATATTTACACTGGATATTTACACAACGTTGTAAAGATGGATGATAGATGGAACAAATTAAAACAGGAAAAACAAAACACAGTTGCATTGGAGGGGCAAACAATCCTTGATATGTCAATCATAACTAAAATACAATGTTTACTATAGGAAAAACCTATTTTAATTTGCAGTTTCTTTAATTTCCGCATTTATTATTAATTGATAAGAATTTTAATTACATATACATTTTTTAACGTAATTTTAACCTTTAAATTATTTACAAAACCAGTTATGAAGCATACATAATTTATATTTATTAATGCAATGCTATAAAGTGTTATAATATAGCAAAAACTCGTAATAAAAATTATATATTATCATATTTTCATTATTGTACGTTTTATAACCTATAAATCAAGCAGAATATATTAAAAATTTGTTATTTTGTAAGTA
The DNA here is from genome assembly GCA_002278615.1 of Pogonus chalceus. Lineage (NCBI taxonomy): Eukaryota > Metazoa > Arthropoda > Insecta > Coleoptera > Carabidae > Pogonus > Pogonus chalceus. The sequence continues at coordinate 1,232,055 of CM008240.1, read as the reverse complement.
ATGTTGACCGATAAGGTACATTGTTTGTTGTTACAAAATTTAGGTCATTTTCTATCATAACGTAACAATTATTTTAATTCTATGATTTATGTCATCAATTATAAGAAATTTCGAGAATAGTTTGTTCTAATTTTTGAACATATTGTATTTTAATTTCAATATCTATGGAAAGTGTCTGATAATATTAATTGCTTAACTCGTTTAATTTAAATTATTTCTTGAAAGTTTAAAATAAATGTAATTATTTTTCGTTGTTTGAATGTCCGGCTATTAACTATATATAATAAAAGAAAATTTAACATCATTCTCCACAATAAATAACCATTATAAATCTAGCCAGATAAAAATTTAGCCTTATTTCATTTTTATTCTTTTGAGAATATTCTTTTTCAAAGGTCAAATATTGCGCAGAAACAGCTTTGTCAATATAGATTTTGTCTCTAGAGAAATAATCCTGCGAGTATATAGACAATATAGAAAATTGTTAAATTTGAAACCGAAATATTTTACTTAAAACTAAATGGAATCTTCCATCGAAGAAATCTTTCCACTTTAAGTGTATTGTTATCAAATTTCAACTTATGATTTTTTAGAAATGTTTACTTTGTGTTCAAATATATAAGTTTTTTCGGTTTTTGCTAATAATTCTGAATAGTTTTTGTTATTTATTTATATATAACACATTTAATATTAGTTTCGTGGTAAAGTATTAGTGACGTCACAAATGCTTTTCTCTTTCAAAGCTTATTTGATTTAGAGATAGATTGTGTATTTTTTTCTCTTACTTTACAATTACCAATTTAAAGAAAATTGTTTTGTTTATTTTCTCGCTATCGTTCTAGCAGTACATACGTCACAGAAGCATTACATACGTCATCAAAAATATCTATATTCTTGAGAATATTCTGTTTTATTTGCACCTATTACACTTATAACAAGAAAATATATGTTTATTATAATTTAACATACTTTATAACAATATTAGGTCTAGACAACTTATCTTTATGGTACTAAGAATCTGATGTTCTCATTGTTTAAAAAAATAAACTACTTTGTTTATTTAATAACACATGTAATGTTTAAAGAATAAATAAAAATTTAAGAAAGATTATAATCATATGCTTGAGTCATATTATAATTTCGAGAAATATTATTCGAATTTTTATTCCGAAGAGGATTTAAAAACAACCAAACTCCAATAATTATTTTGTTTATGCTGATATTTATAGAAAATGATTCTAAATTTGTATTTTAAGAGTTATATACGCAAAAAGAAATATTATATCATGGAAAATTCTAGATAAATAAACATAAATGGCAGGTGTGTATTTTCGGTGAAGTTCAAACGTAAATTTTATAATATTTTATTCATTTTTATTCTTGCTTTTCAAGAACGTTACGTTATGAATTAATTTTAGATATTTAGAGTAATATTCTGTACATGCGTTGACTTAATTTATTAACTATTTTTGTTATTATTGGAATATGAATTTCTTTTAATTTTCTTGTTTATTGATATTTGATGCAATTTAGATATTTCTTTAGAAGTAATGGAGTTTGTATTAATATAATTTTATATATTAATCCTTTTATTTATCAATGTCAAAAGTTTAAGAATACTTTGTTTATATCAACTGAATTCTTTTAATTTTTAACAATTGTTTTAAATAAATTTTTTCTTTGGAGTTTTTAAAATATTTATAAAAATAAAGAATAATAAATGGAAAATTTTTTCTTAGTTTACCCGGAAATTACAAAAATTGATAAGTTTATTTAAATGTCATTTTTATTTCCGTTTTTATGGTTTTTTTCTTTTTTGCCGAATGAATAATTTTAAATTTTTATTGTAAATCATAGTTGACTATTATTACTATGAAAAAAAAAAAAAATAAACATTTTGTAGCAGGCTAATCTAAAATATCTACAAATTGTTTAAAAACTTCATTTGTCTTATTACCCATAAAAGTTTTTTTTCATAAGAAGTTAGTACTTAAATCCTTTTCTCAACAATTATGCTAATCGCAGATCTTATCTTACAAGAATATAAACAAAAAAGTCAATTACATTGCATAATTTATGCAACTTTGTAAAATATCTTTAGCAATACCATTATATAAACAAATTAAAATGATTTCAATTATTAAAATAATTAAAGTTTTACATTTATTTAAACACGATTTATTTTTTTGCGGAAATATGAAAGTGACAAGCAATTTACATAAAAATTAATTAAAATATAAAACAGGCAGATAAAAAGTTTCAAAATAAATATTCGTTAACATAAAAAGTTTTTTTGTCAGAGCTTTTGAATATAAATTGAAATGTTTATTTTACATTAAGGAAATGGTTTTCTTTATGAATTTATTATTAAAAGAAAAATACTTTTTATCTAGCTAGATTAGTTTTTTGTAGATTTGAAAAATTGATAAGTTGATAATCTTTTTGATATGTTGTAATATTTTGATACTTAAAAAAACATGGATAGCTCTTGTTAGATTAAAATATCTTGTGATTGTAATTAATATTCTTAAAAGAAAGTCTTAATTTGATAACAAATTTTGAGCGGTGACAATTATTAGCGGTTTGTCTGCACTTATGTAGAACCACTGGTGTATCTCGGCACGTATGTATGATGCAACAATGTGTTAGTATGTTTATGTATGCACTGAGGTGGTTCATTAGACGGAGATAATTATCTCTTAATCTATATTTGTATCTTACGGGCTTTTATGTTTATTAGATAATTTACTTGGTTCTTGTTACTATCTATTCATGTTGCACAAAGAAAAGAATTGTATTTCTTAGAAGCTCTTTCGATATTTCAAGATATTTTAAAAGAAAAATATTTATAGAATACGCTGAGAAGAATTTTTCAATAAATCTGTTTCCAAATTTCTCTTAGGTTAAGTTGTAATTTTTTAAAAGTACAATAATTACATTTTTTATCAGATCAATTCGTCGAAATTTCCGAATGAATTACCGCTAAATACTTAAAACAAATATTAGTTAGATTAATTATAAATTTAATCCTGAAAATTACGAAAAAAAATTCGTGCTAATTCCTCGTTTTGTTTTTACTCCAATGAACAAAGTCTAAAACTTTCTTAAGTATTTCATAACAAACATTTTATCTTGAAAAGTTTTCGTAACGGTTTCTGTTATTAAAAATCTAAGAACTTTGAAGAGTTAAAATAATCTTAGTAATAAGCATTTATGTTTTCGTTTAAAAATTTTTATTGGAATATTCCTTCTATTTCACAAGTTTTCTTAGTTTTTATAGAAAATTGTATATATCAATAATATAAGATTAATAAACTGATAAGAATATCGCATAAAATAAACAATTGATAACAGTATATGTAACACGCAAAATCGTGTACTTTTTTTTCATTTTTGTACGATTACATATTTTTATGATATGACTATGTTTTTAAAATTAATTATAAATTAGTTCGTTTCAAAAGTAATTACTAATTTATTTGAAATAATTAAATGTCTGTTTATGACAAAATTGATTTTGTTATTATAAAATTACAATTATTTTGTCATTAATAAGGAAACTTCCGTGTTTTGATTTTGTTGTTAAAACAAAACATAACCTTAAAAGTTACTTTAAATATTTAATTTGTTTTTAATTAGATTCACACATATTTATGTTTCTTCGTAATTTAATGAAACTTATTTTTCTATCCAGAAATTGTAAAGTATTAATTGAGGATTGTTGTTAGAAGCAATGAATTAAAGTAATAAGGTTTCGTTGTACTTAAGGCGCCTTATATTTATTTATTAAGTTAACCTTGCTCTGAGATAAGATTTAACGAAACTATAATCATTATCTTCACATATTCCCCGCGCACCGCAATATATATTTCCTTTTGGTAATGGCTGACTCGCGATAACAAAACGAATCAGTGTTAACTAGACGCTCAAAGTTAACGTTACTTATTCAAGTTAAAAACTTAACTATTATCGATATATTTAAAGAAAAAAAAAGTGTTGTCAATATGTTAAAAATCAGATGGTTTCTTAATTTTGAAAAGAGAACATAATTTCTGATGAAAATAAATTATTTCAGATTTCGCTAACGAAACAAAAATAGTGAAAATATTCGCAGTGAAGTGTAGAAAAAGCGTAAATATTTATTTCGAAACAATTATAGAAAAAACCAGTGTTAATGAAGCAGATTTTCAAATGTGTTAAACGTTTTAATAAAAGTGTTAGAAAGAAGAGAATATTTTCGCGTTTAAAACTTCAACACAGTTGATAATAATATAATTATAGTATTATATTTTGATAAAATCGTAAAAATAGGTAAATTTTCGAAACGTAGGAGTAAAAACATTTTCAAAATTCCTGCCAAACGAGAATCGGGTCGTTTGAAGAAGGCGTTAAGTCGTACAGGTGTGAAAGTAACCAGCGTAGCAGTGACACTAAAACAGTGGTGGCGCGATGTGGGGCTGTGCCCGCGGGCCCCCCGCGCCTCCGTAAGTCCTCTTTCCCCCGCCTGTCATCATCACTGTCGGAGGAATCGCCCCATGGGGCACTCTTTCAGTATGTGCAAACTTCAAGAGTGCCGACATAAGAAAAGTAAGCATTTTATTATTATATACACACATATTACGATATACTTCGTTCAGCGCTCATTGCCCATACATCTCTACAAGAAAAATCTTCCTACTTACAATTAGTCCAACGCTAAAAGACCAATTCATGAGTCCTATGACTATATTCCTTTATTTATTTACAAACTACAAACAAATAAGATTATTTTAGACAAATTCTTAAATACACATTCTTTTAAGCCTTTGGAATTTAATTACCTCTTTACTTTAAATACTTAACTTTATCTTAAGTCAATTTGTAAATTTTTATTTACGATTGTTTTGCAATCGTCATCACTGGTACAATACGTCGAAAATTATAACAAGAAACTCAGAAGAAAAGATTATGGTAAACCTTAAAGAAGAACGCAAAAGGTTAATAATTTCCTATTTTTGAGAAGTAGTATATCTTTAACAATCTTTAAATGATAACTTATCTGCAAAATATGATCATTTTTTAAATTTTATTACAATTAATTTAGAAATTTCGAAAAATTGTTTGGTACTTTAAAAATTATTCAAACAACAACAATTTATCATAAAAAGTTAATAAATAAATAAATTTTATTTATTTTATTTATTTATTTTGTGGTTAACATTTACATATTTACATGGAAAGATTTATAGAATATTATAAACAATAATCAAAAAATGAAATTACAGTATGATCTACATGTTTACTAAATCATTATTATGATTACTTATATTTAAGTGGAACGTAATGTCAAAAACGCTATCATTAAATTTGTAATATGTTATCATTAAAACTTAAATAAACAAAATATTAATATAATTATTATTGGTATAGGTATTATTTTAAACTTTTCGAAAGTTAAACCACAAAAAAAGTAATTTAAAAATAATATCATTTATTTCGCATGAATATAATAAATCGTATAAATTCGAGTTGGCTGTTTAAATGTTTTCTTTTTTTTTTTAATTTGACCTGATTGACCTTAAATATTTGGATTCATTTCAAAGTACAGAAAATTATGACGTTTAATATAAATGATAATTTTTTTGTATAAATAATCATTCATTACAATATTTAATATGTTACATTTTATCTAAATATCTTAGAATTGATCTCTATTTAAAGTTAAATATATACATATATACGTCATGTAGCTACGTTGTTTGATAAAGTAACTTATTAAAATTTAATTGTTATATTTGATAAAAATAGATATCTAGATGTAATATCTGAAATAAGTGATAAAAGTTTTTAAATACGATGTATTTAACAAGTTTTATACTAAATACTTTTTAACATGCAAGTTACAATGTAATACCTGGAGGTAATGTTACAATGCAAAACACATTTGACCGCTAGGCGCCAGTATTCTTTACTCACCGTTCGAGTATTTTGCGTTCAGCGGTCACAACTTAGATCATGTAGATGAAGATATTACATTTTATGAAACATTATACTTTGTTTTTATGCTGTGACCTTTACAAATATGTATTGTTTATACTTATTTATTTACGTTTTAATAAAATATATCAATATGATAACTTTAAAATGTTATTTGAAATAATCTGCAGTTTCGCTTCTATATTTTGGTTAATGACTTAAGTGGTTTCTTTATTAGTTCAATTTTGATTTGTATTGACTTAAGCTAGTTTGTCTATCGAATAATGAAATAAAAACGAAATTAAGATGGCCGGCATAAGATAAAAATAAATCTATCTTAGTCTATCAGTTGAATTGTTTAATAAATATCTAATCCAAATCTGTAGTCGATTTGTTTCTCCATTGGACATAATTTCGCCAAAGATATTGCAAATAAATTCGTATTAGATAGTCAGAAGTAAAGTCAGCTGAGAACATTGTTGAGTTCGCGCAAAAGAGACCTTGACTTTCTTTTTTTAAAACAAGTAACGCTTTGTATATCTGTTTTCAAGGGTTTCTCGTTCTGTGTGCTAGCTAGAAAATTACAGCGCGTAGGTGTGCGTTCCTCCACTTAGTGTTTAAGTTTGTAATTTGTTAATTTCTCATTAATGTTTGTTCCTTTTGTCATTCTTCATCAGCAACAATTGTTTAACCGTATAAAAGTATGAATAATGTTTGTTTTAATCTATAATCATGGAACCGTTTGTATTTACTCGCGCTACAAACTTTACGGTGGCTTTATTTGTTGATTTTCAGCTTATTTCCATGTACATTAGTAATTTTTTTCGGGATTTACACTTACGTTTAATTACTAAAGTTACTTATTATTATATTTAAAATTATTTTATAACTTTTCGAAGGTTTTAGAAAGATAAATCTCTCTTTGAACGGA
>CM008240.1:1210788-1220899 GCA_002278615.1 Pogonus chalceus | reverse complement strand
TGCATTAAGTTTATTAAATAAATTTTAAATTATTCGGAATTTCTTTGTTTAATTTTCATTTTTTAATAATGTTATTTGCTTAATTTTTCAAGAACATTTAATTAAAATCATATGTACTCCTTGAATTGCTAACTTACTGGAAAAAAAGTAACATATCCGAATTGGATTCAGTTTATCGTTTTAAAATGATTAATATACGTATATTTAAGAGAAAATATTGAAAATTGAATATTTAATAAAATAAAAACGTATATTCCTTGTAGAATAAATGAATAACATTAGCTAATCTCAGTACTTATAATGTTGATATCCTTGCAATCATTTATAAATTTGCATAATTATAGCATCGGTTTAATGCACTGTATTTAGTATCACATAATTTGCAGTGACATGGACATGTAAACAATATCCTTGTATTTATGCCCAACCATCAATTTAGATTAATCCTAATTAAGGGGCCATCAAACACTAATTCCCATCAAGACATTGATTTTCATTTTAATTAACATACATACATACATTGTATCTATTGTTTTAACAATTTATAGGCAAGCTTTTCTTTACAAAAAAATTTAACTTTGCTTTATAAAAACAAATAATTTTCATGCCATAAATTTTCGTGAATATCGGTTTCATAAAATTTGAGGTAAAATATTTCTTTATTATGAAGAAATTAATGACCCTAAGAAATTTATTTATCTACTCTTATTTTTCCGTAGCTTTAAATTCAATTGAATCATATAAAATTTTATACTTTGTGTGTTTAAACTTTTAAGCAAATATTTGCTAAGATGTCTTTTATATCTTATAATAATAACAATAATGTAATTTTTATCTTTATCAATATTACAAACGATTTTATCTGCAGCATTACTTAAACTTATCTTAAATATTACTTTTAATTAAATTTTGTTTTGTTGTTATTTATTTTTCCTTTTTTTATTAATTGTTATCTTAAGTTTATTTTGTGATATAATTTATTATTTACATCCATTATCATTAATATATTATATGTTTTTTATCTTTTGTTTGTAAATTTTTGACGTTAGAATAAAAAAAATAATTTCTGTTTTATTACAATTTTAAGCACTATTTAATTACTTCTAATGGGGATTGATAAAGTTTTTTTTTTATTGATTTTAAAGATTATTTTGTAATAAGTTATTATTATTACATTATATTTTTTATATTTAATGAAGGTTGCTGGTATCTTATAAAGTATTTTTATAGGTACTCCATCAATTATGAAAATAAAATTTAAATAATAATTTTTTTTAAAAATGCTTTTCGGCTTTTACACCATTGTTATAACTATAAAATACTTGGAATTCTGCAGCTATTGTTAAAGATTTAAGTTAGAAGATTCTTAGAAGCAGTTTATTTTGGATTTTCACAGCTTCCAAGAAGTCCAACCTTAAATCTTCACTTATTTTATGGAAGATTTTAAAAGCTTTGCTGCATTACATGAAATAGTTTCTATACTATTCAAGCTATTCAAATATTCTTTCAAAAATACGCGAAATTGAACTGTAGTTAATGTATGCATTTACTAGTAATTGTATATATTATCGAAGTTAACGTTTTAACTGTAACATATACATAAAATTACAAATATTACGCTCACTGATATTAAATTATTTTAACTAACACCAATATATAAATAATAAATTATAATATTAAAAATTATTTATCCTTGTAAATGTTACTTAATAAATTATGAATAATTTAACAAGTTAAAGATAAAAACTAAACTTTTTCTTTGCACTCACTCAGTAAGTTAACAGTAGTAGAAAATGATTTCAAATAGCTTAAGACTCATTAAAATAACGCAAGGTGCATTTCAATGTAGTCTATAACGCCGCAGGCTTAAAAATATCTAAAGGCGCCAAAACATTATACATCGTAATGATAATTACAGTAATTAACACAAAATGATTGCAACGTTTTTCTATAAGAAAATACGCTTTTCAAGGCTATGTCTGTCTGCATTTATGCATTTTATAGTATTTCTTGATTTCTATCACTATTTTTTATTTATTTTACTATTTTATGTGTTTGTGTTTGACAGTTTCAAAGAATCTATTATTATTATTCTGATCCTTTTCCAACTAGTTCAGTGCACTAGCAAAAATAGTAATAAGGTGTGTTTTATGCTTGTCAAGAAAGTGCAATTTTTCTACTGTAAAATGTATTTTTTAAGTTTGTTTTGAAATATATTTTACATTTACAGTTTCCGAATATGAAAATCAGCAATTCTGTCTCAAAATGTGTTTTAAATAATATCTAGTTGAATAGAAAAAGAATGGCAAAATGCTGAAATCCTTGCAAATTATTGTGGTTACAGATAAAATTATTATATTCTTTAAGTGATTCATAATTTCTTTTTGAATAAATTTAAATATTATTTGATTTGAAATCATCTAAATAATAAACAAATAAAAGATATCATAGCAACAACTAACTACGATTAATTTATGTGAATGATTAATTTTTTTTTAAATATTTTAATAGCTTCACGTATGATTTAAACATTTATTTAAATAAAAATGAATACCCTGGATTTATGTAGAAATTGTTAGACAAAGAAGTATTTATTTAATAATGCAATAAGCTTTCTAGCATTCATCGACTTCTTCAGCTGATACAAAACTAGAAAGTTCAAACATCCCACATGGACAAAGTAAAATTACAATTAAATAAAATAATTATTAACACACATAGATACATACACAGTCATATGTATTAATACATAATACAAGTACGACAAAATCAGCTGACTGACTGATTTAATGTAAATTTTTCTACGTCGAGTCCCCGACTTGAAAATCAGTACAGAAAACAAAGATAGAACAACTGTTTGTTTCGCAATGTTATTATCACTAGTGAGTCACATGTGCAGTTTAGCAAGGAATGAATTAAATAGTGAATCATTGGCAGCGCTCAAAAGTGCTTCGTTCTAATAATTTTATGAATTTTTTAAATATTTCAAAAAAACATGAAATACTCAAAAGTTAATGAACATTTGAACAATATGAGGATTTTTAATAATACTAAGTGGGCTATGGTTTATTTTAAAAGTTTGTTTAAATATTTGGAGTTTAATCGTAAGTTTCACAAAAAATTTTTCACCTAATTACTTTATATTAAATTCAAAAAATTAAGTATATAAAGAGTTCTAAAAGTTTTCTTCTAATATTAATTTTAAATATAAATTTAAAAATAATTTAAGAAAATGGTTTTTCATTCCAAAAAGTTTTTTCACTGATTATAAATTTATTAAAAAATTTAATAAAAAAGAAAACTAATTGAATAAATTTTTATTTTATTGAATATATTCGCATTTCAATTTTTATATCATCTTCAAAAAAACTATCTGATTTATAAAATTATTATTAACCCTTAGATAAATAAAGCATGGTGCGCCACTGTATTTAAGCTGCATAGAGCCGTAATTGATGACTTGAATACCTACATATCTCCACTGAATATGCAATAAGTTTATGACGTTAGCTATGTTGCAACTTTTTGTTTCGGTTTTTAACAACATTGGTATTGTCCTATACATAAAATTAACGCTTTTAAATTATCGATTATTTCGCACTTTAATGTTTGTTTGTTTATTTACCCATTTCAGACTTGATTTTTTGTATGTCAGGGTAATTTTTCTAGGGCAGTGTTAACCTATGTTTGTGCATTACAAAATTGCGTACGTTAAATATTTTAACGACATTGAATTTTGATTTTCTACCACTGATATTGATATTATTTATTGCTTTAGGTTTTTATTTATTACTGATATACCGTACGTTAAGTTATGATTTATTTAACTTCATTTGAAATTACGATATTTGAAGCTTAATTAAAGAAAGTTAAAAAATCTTGAAATTCTTCGTTTCATTAAATTTTGTTTTTATATATTCTTCAATCAACTTCCAGAAAAGACTTGTTGCATTTTGATCTTTTACTAAATATTTCATGTATTTAATTTTTTCTTAAAGTTTGAGTTAGTTTCTATTATCAAGTTTTAAGAAAGATGGGAAATCCAAGATGATAAATTTAATAAGAAAATTTATTAGTGTGCAGTATTTTAATATAATTATTTTATATTTCAAATATACAAAATTAAATATTATATGAATTTGTAAATAGTTTATATTGCATTTAGAAAAATACTTATAAATAGAAATAATTCAATTCGAAAAAAAAATCTCTTAACAAAATTTTTATAATTTTNCATTTATAAACAAATAAATCCTGTAAAATAAAATAAATGCATTCAAAGAAATAATTACTAAACAAATTTTTCTCCAAGAAATGAAAAAATAACATTTTCAAATTTTATTTGGAAATAGATAAATACACAGTGATAGGAGAAAATGATTCGAAAGTATTTAAATAAAAAGTAGTTCATTATCTTCGGCCTTGACTGAAAAAGGCATCTGTTTAAAAATGCGTAGTATACAAATTATGAATATGATATTCAAAGTAGGTAACTAACTGTGAATTTTATTCTCGATTTAAATATTTCACGATGATCTAATAACATTTTCTTTTTTTTTTATTTCAAGGCCGTTTGATTTAGTTTTAAGAATCTTCGATGATTTCTTTGAACACCGCGAAGCAAGGTTATTCCAAGATTTATTCCTGGAAATTTTCTAATTATTTATTACCGAAATTTCAACACTTTATAAATTATATATTATATAAATTATTCGATAAAAGTGATATTTTGTAAAAGTTTCTAGTTCAGCTTGTTAGTTAGGAATGAAATTCTTATCAGATATCTGTAAATTAAGTGATATTTATGAGAAAACTTTGATTCTATTTCTTGGGAAATCTCTGAACTTCTATGTATGTAGTTTAAAGTTAGTATATAGTCACTTTTCGTTGGAAGATTATTTAAGAAATTTAACTTTTCAAATTATTTTTTTTAAATGTTACTCAAACTATTCAAACAACTTGAGTTAAATTTGGTTTTTTATTAGAACTCGTTCGTTTGAATGGTCGAACCACATTTCAATTCATCGCCTACTAAGTATCGCTTAACTACTAAAATGACCGGTCTAATTAATAATTTCTGAAGTTCATTAATTTTTAATTAAATTTAATTTTTTTTAAATTTAAAATGTATACCAATGTGGTGAGTGCAACAATTTTAATTACACATTTAAGAAAAAGTACTAATTACTAATTAAATTAATTAATCGTTTAAAACAAACACATTTCCATTTATTAAACTAATTAATTTTACACATCTTTACTGAGTTACTCTAACAGCAATAAAAAACCGCTCCTGTCATCATAATTTCATTTTTTCCCAATCGTGAAAATTCATTCATCCACAAGAATATTTTCAAATAATAGAGTCATTGAACTGAAAATACGAAATTAAATTCAAATTTTTTAATTCGCTTGTCCCGCTACAAATTACAGTTTATATTAGTCGTGGGAGGCCTTGCATTTTCCATTTAAAGTAAATGGAATCTTCGGTTATTCACCGCTGTTTGTCATTGCTGACATTGCTAAAAAAAATATATTTCAGGAGAAAATTTTTCCAGAATTTTAGTTTTATTGGAAAGCCATTATTTTCATTTGTATGCAATGACCAAATCGTTTTAGTTCGTTGATATATCCTTCGGGAAATGTTTGATTTAAGCTAACGACTAGAGCGTTCTGGAATATTTTTATTTAAAAGGAATTATCAAGGGACTTGTCTCAAACGGAATGAAGTTATCTATTGCAACTGCAATGACTTCGTTTGGAGATTTCGACAAGAATATAAAGTTAGGCTAGTTTTTGTTGTACAATAAAATTTCAACTGCTAGATAAATATAAATATTTATTTCGTAAATAGAATATTAATTATAATAAGATTTGGACCACCTTATCGTGATAAAATTCCATGTCCTTAACAAAGAACTAATAAATTAAATATGTACATAATTAATCACTAAAATTAATTATGTATAAATTATAGAATAGAATGCAAAATGTTTCATTATTTAATATTATATTCTTTAAAAGGAAACATTTTAACTAGTTATTATACACAAGCAATCAATAAATATAATTATCAAGAATGGGTTTATTAATAATTGACCACCTACTTCTAATTAATGCATACTTCGTTAGTTGATTGCAATGTTAATTATTTAATATTTTAATTAATATATTTATTTCTCCTACATATTAAATTGTATTAAGTGCTATACATTTAATTAATTATTGTAAAAATATTTGGAATATTATTGTATAAGTTATATTACTTTTATTGTATAAAAAGCAGAATTATTTTATTATTATTTAATTAATAATTTCTTTTTTGTTTCAAGTAAGTTTCCACTGTGCTTGATATATTTTTCTTCGATTTTGTAAGTAAAGATTTTGAACGGTTAAGGTAACAAATTCGATTCATAATAATTCTTTATTTTGTTTGGTTATTTATTTCGTGATGGAAGCTGCATATAGCAGCTGTTAAAGAAATAAATGTCAGTTCGAAATACTAGAAGTTGAGTATCTTAGAATTAGTGACGTATGAAGTGCTCTCGCATTTCATACGTCAGCAGAACTGTTGGAATATCCCTGGCCTTTAAAATTAAGATTTCATATATTTAAAACTATTGAAATATGTTCAAATTAAACTCATTTTTAAATAAAAATGTCCAAATTTAATGTTAATACTAAATTTTAACTCAAAATTCTAAGAAAATATATATGAAATATTTGAATTAAAATGACAAATCATAAAATCCAATAGCTATGATATCTGTCCAATAAAATTAACATTGATGCAGTAAAATGTTCATATTTTCTGTCACCATTGATTAATATCAAAAGTGATAAATCTAACGATTCAACAACGTTCGCAAAATAATTTTATTATTATCGTCTGCACTTGGTGGACGTTTTCAATATTGATAACCTTGACTTAGCACTATTAAATGTTAATGGATAAGCAATGAAATTGTTGGCGATAAATGCACACTTGCAAAACAAACAAAAGGTACAACTTCATATGACGTGTACTCATTTTGTCTATGGATGTAATAAATACTAAACAAATTGCGTTGTGTTTCATATTAAACCATTATAGTAAACAGTATATTAAGGTCTTGTTTATTGTTTTCATATTTTATTGGTTTTTATTCATGTGTGGTCTCGTATGCAATTTGTAATGCATTTTATTGGTGTTGCATTATTGCATTTTTTATTGTTTTTATTGGCGTGTTTATTGTTCGGGCTTTAATTCATACTACATTTGGAAAAAATGCGCATTTTTTATATTTATTTATTTATTTGTTATGTTTTACCTTTAATTTCAACGATTCTAGGAACAAAATTAAAGTTAATCATTCAACAAAAATGATAATTCTTTATTTGATTTTCATGTTTTTTATAAATTTTTTAGAGATAATAAGGTTATTATTAATATATAATAATTTTTGACTAGAAATTTGCAATAAACAAACTAAATCTTTTAGTATTTGTGACGTATCAAGTGCTCTCAGCATTACATACGTCATCAATTTGTAGTGCTTGACTTGAATACCATTGAAAAGTCCAGTAAATAATAATATAACAGTTAATTAAATTCCTGCTACAAATAAAATAAAAAGACAATTGTCTTATTGCAATAATGTTTAGTTCATTAGTACATTTTATCAATAAATTGATAATTTTATTTATAATGTATAATAAATTCATAAATCGTATTCAACATAGTTCTTAGTATCATTAAATTAATGACAACTAATTAATTATCAGACCTATTGAACTAATAAAATAATTCTATGAAAACTAAAAAACTTCCATATTTTATATAAATCAGTTTAAATATTTGCTTGAGTATAAATAAAATAAAATAATAATAAATTAAATCATGTATGCTGACACAAGTAAGTCTTGTATTTTTTACTTCTCATGGTTGGCACCAGACAGCCACATGTAACAATTTTATTTCATTTGATAAATAAAAAAATATTAAAACGTCAAAAGGATGAAATGTGTATATTTATTAGTCTGTTGACCTTTTAACAATAAAAATGTTTGGTTACACCATATAACGATAATGGAAATATTTCAGGCACATTTATTCACGCCAAATTTTTGTTGAAAACAACATTTTTTTTAACCCGTATAAACTGATAATGAATGTATCGTTGGATTATATTTGATTTATGTTTTGTTTTTGTGAAATATATTTAAAATTAACAATAAATTAATTAGTCTTGCTTCAATGTATTAATAAGCCGTGTTTTATCTATTTTTATTAATTTGTTTTTCTAGTTAAAAACAAATGAATTATATCCCATTGTGATATGATTATCGATTTATTTTCTATCTATATGGATGTGTAACTATTGATTTAGTTATCATTACAAATTACATATTTGCTAAAGTGTCAATCATATGGAGAATAGGTTATCATGCTTCATATGTTTCTATCGAAATTACATTTGTGCTTTATCTTATTTTGTGGATATAGGATTAAAGTTATGAGCGTGTATAAGTATGTTCATTTTCCGATATTAAATATTGCGTACGTTATTTTAAAAGTTTATATAAATTTGAAAATATATTGTTACTTCTTATTCTTTCACGATCTCTATGGCCAATAAGTTGATAAGTATACTGCATAAAATATCAAAAATTCGTTCATTACGAACACAATATTTTTTTTTCTAATACTATTATGAAATTCGTATATTTCTTGTATAGTTTTTAATCTTAAAATGGTTACATTCTGCACTACTGTACAGTATTATTATACACTAGTGTTTAATGAAGAAATTTTTCAGTTTATATTACCTTATAATGTATAATTCCAAAATGGTTTTTTTAAGTTATTAAAATACATATCTGTCAAACTTTAATCAGAGTTTTAGTTTTTAAAAATTTGAAAATCATTTATATATGACTACTAAAAATATTAAGTCTCCCATATACATATTTTAATTGTCTCCTTAATCAATCTAGCGTTATGGAAATGATTATTTGAAATTAAATTATTTATAAAGAATATGTTTCTAAAAATGTAAAAACCTTTGTGAGTTTATTGCTCTCAGTTTTTTGAAGGAAAATCTGAAAACATCCATTTCTAACAAATATCTATCTTTAAAAATGTATAACAAATAATAAAACGCTTTATTCTCGTACATGTCTACATGAAATAACTTTCCATAGTAAAAACAGAAAATATGCACCAGAATTTACATTTTATATTGAAAGAATTTGCTGAACTTAACATAACAACAAAGAACAGACATAAGACACAAGTTGTAGCAACAGATATTTGCACAGAGTAGACGTCTTGAGTGGATGGTTGTTGCTGCAAACATTGTTCAGCAATAAGCAATGCAACTTTTGCATGGAAAATCATATGCAAATTAGATTGGTGCACTTTGAAGCGTAAAGCCGTTTTAGTGATATGATACGCAACTTGCTGGATATTTATTGAACTTTTATTGGTACTTAAGGAAATTCAATTTCTTGTATTTTGCTGCTGTTACCATTACTTGGAAGCTTTTTCAACAAACTATTCTTATTATATTTAAATTTTATTTACGAAATAATCGTTACTTACAGTCACAAGTTTTGATTATGTTTTTTATTTATTTTAACTCTAACCTACAAAAATATTTTATAACGTAAAAATTAAAAACTAATAAAATTAAACAATATCCTTTGACCAAAACAAAATAAAAATACTGTTAAAAAGGGCTCAAATTACAAATAACCGTTTCACAAAGCATGTAATATTCTAGCGCACACAAAAAGACCAAATAAAAAGCGAAAAAAATGCATAAAAAGATACGTAATAAAAATGGGAATACTCGTGCCAAAATACCAAGTACTCGGCTCCCCTTTTTAATTCCATTTGTTAACGAAAGATTCGTTATTTACTGTTTAAATTGACCTAAATATTTGCCGATTTTAATACCGGTATAATATTGAAATATTTCAGAAATATTTATGTAAATATTTCCATTAAAAAATTATCGTTTTATTTTTAAATGCTACAAATGAAATATTTTATTAATATAAATTAATCTCTGAGGAATACATATATTTATTTTAATTAAATTTGTTATTTACATAGTTTATAAAAAAA
>CM008240.1:1187640-1210724 GCA_002278615.1 Pogonus chalceus | reverse complement strand
ATATAAATTAAATTCTTCCCTTTTATTCTTG
Source organism: Pogonus chalceus (assembly GCA_002278615.1). Lineage (NCBI taxonomy): Eukaryota > Metazoa > Arthropoda > Insecta > Coleoptera > Carabidae > Pogonus > Pogonus chalceus. The sequence continues at coordinate 1,210,693 of CM008240.1, read as the reverse complement.
TATTAATTGATTTTTCAAGTATTTATTATTTAATTGAAGTTCTCCAAAATAAATATTTATCTGAAGATGTGGAACACAAATAAAAAGATTACAATAAATGCAAGTCAGTTTTCTCAAGCATAAGATTTCAATTTGCAATATTTCTTGAAGCACTTTGTAATTTCTTTTTATTACTGTTTGTCATATAAAATTTTTCATATTTAATATTTTATTGAGAAATATATAAAATATTTATTGTTTATTTAAAAGGAAAACGCGGAAAGCAAGTCTTTTAGAAACTGGTTTATAGCTGATAAAATATATTATTTTTACGTTTAATAATTAAATTTTAAAAATATGGTTGTTGATAAAATAAAAATTATACCTTGCGTCTGCAGAAAATTTGTGGAAAAATGGTATTAACTTTTGTAAACGTTTTTAAATTTGACTTAAAACTATTAAAATAACATTTTGTTTTGAGACATTGACATTGAAATTGGTGTATACAATTTCTAACCTTGTCACGATCATTTCATTAATGTAAGTACATAATATTTTTATCTGGATAATTTTTCAATACCCTAATGTACTCGCCAACAGTAATTTTGTATACAAAGAAAGGTTTTAGTAAATTAAATTCATAGGATTCAATGTCATAATATTTATGTGCGTAAAGCTAAATAGAATTATAGCTATTAATGTTCATCTTTTACACTGTTTTCATGTATACAAAACGTAAGTCAACCACTTTACTTGATTGCTATACACCATATTTTCTTTTCAAGCAAAAAATATTAATTTAAATATTTGCTAAGAAAAATGAGCTGCACTTCATCAAAAATAACTTTGTTTATAATTTTGTTATAGAACTTCTAAAATATTTACTTTGTAACTAATTGCATTTAAGACTTTTTTTTTTCAATTTTATTTTGTTGTTAATTATTTTTATCTTAAATATTATTATATTCCTATAAATCTACTTTTTGAGTTGTCTTTTTTTAAATCAAATATATGTATATCTATAATAATTGATTGTCGAGTTAGCCGTGAAAATGTAGCATTTGCTACGTCATCAATGCTTCTATTACCTTATTATTTTCGTTTTCTTTCAATTGAAATTTGAATTTATTTCTACATCAAAATATACTTTATAAATTACAAACAAAAATATAAACTGTTTATATAAAATATATATTCCCTCTTAAGGTCATATTTCACCCTAAGAAATGTATCCAAATTGAATTATTTATTCTTATCTTGATATAAAAAGTAAAAGGTGAATTTAAACCTCCAAAAAATATCTACAATCAACACGCATTCATACTGAAAAATATACGAATACGAACGAATTCATTAAATTTAAATTCACAAACGAAAAAAAATTATTTCAGGGTTATAATATAAACAGTTTTAATTTCCTGTTTGAAATTAAATGTTTTATATTTTTAAATTTATTTATTGGATTTTTAATAGTATTTTTTATCAGAATTGCTTATATTTATTTAAATAGTTGATTTTTGTAAGAAATTTTACTAAAAATGTGAGATTGCTTGTTGAGAAATGTTTAAAATCTGGAAAGGCTTGAAGTTGCAGAGTTAGAAGAGAAACTTCCTTAGATCAGTTATTACTGACAATTACATAACCAAGTTGATAATATATCCTTAAGTGGAGATATCAATCAGATGGAAAGATTTGTAGCGGTAGAGATGTTAAATTATCCTGGTTAATTTCTAGTCCAATAACACAGATGGCTGCGAATTCGAACAGAACATCAAACTATCGGAAGTAACTAGATAATTGCCTGACAGACAAATTAAATTGGTTAATTGCGGTTAAATCATTGTACAAACGACGTATATACGAATTATTTTATATGATTTTACTGCGCATATTTCTAATTAAGAATCTCAAAAAATTTTACCTTAAATAACGTACGGTATCGAAAACAAAACAATTTGATTCATTATTAATTCAAATACAAATCAACTGAAAAAATATTATGTTTGATTTAGATATAGAAAGCAATACTTTGATTCAAAATAAACATTTTATTTTGCTAATTTGCTTTGCTAAATACTGTTCAAATACTTTATTCAAATAACATCCAATTTGTTGGTTAGTAACATGGTTTAAAAAATAAATTTATACATATTAAATTATGTTATGAATATATAATTATGTAGTGAGTTTCATCAAATGAAAANACAAAATTAACGTACGTTATATGAAAATCTATGTTTAAATTGAATTATTGTTGTCCTGAAATGAAATTATATTTTTCATTGATCAAAGTCGTTCAGTAACTTAATAATAAATGTCACAGTTTTTTAGGTTTTAATATCAATTCAGAAAAATGAAAATGTCATTTTTCATTAATATACACATGACTTTGATAATAATTTTATTAAAAAATAACAAAGAATAATTAAAATTTGATTTATTATAATATAATGAAATATTGTTCCGTGATACTTATAAATAAAGTTATTCTTGTTCTGAACTATCTACACGTTCATCTATCTTTTCGATCTAGAGGAACTGTCAGAGTCGGAAGGACCTATTTCACGTCTCTTCCAGTCGGATAACCACAAGGAGGTTGCGATTTTGCGAATACGCATGACACCGGGGTCTCACAAATCGGTTGGAACTAAATTATGTTGCTTGCATTACTAGAGCTTGACATATCACTTATTTTAAAGCTTAAAATTTATACTGAAATATTAATGAACAAATATAAATATTTTAATTTTTAATAATAACAGATTTTGTAAAATGATTTAGAAAAAATAATCTTAGCAATTTCAAATGTTAACTTTTTATTTTAACTTTATATTTGCAAGTGCTGTTGAAATTTTTAAAATTATATCAAGAGGAAAGAACGCTGTAGTTTTTTCATTAAAACTGCATCTGAATATGAAAATAAAATATTTTTTAAAGATAATTGTTAAATTAACTGGTCTCTTGTGTTGAAATTTGTATGATTTTTTTAAAATGTTATAATGAATAAATAAAAAAATAATACAGCATACATGTATCTTATTTTGATTATGTTTGAAAACTATGTTCAAAATCTTCCTTTAAATAAATTTTAAAGATATAGTAAAGCTTTTGTTGGGCTAATTAATGAAAATAAATTATAAAAATATAATATCGGTGTAAATAATACGTTTGGCCATTAAAACAAAATAAAAAATCCACGAAAAATCACCATCTACGCATAGAAAGTATCTGTTCGAAACAACAACGCGACTTTTGTCAATGCGTCATGGTACTTGGCTTTTCGCCAACCAACACAACTAAAGATCTAAAACGCAGATGTAGATATCAGAAGTTATGTTCATGTTTCTTGTAGAAGACCCTGAGGAAATATTTACTGGTATATTTTCAGTTGACTGGCGATATTTTTATTTTATATTATCGCTTAAACAGGATAAAATACATGCACTTAATTATTGATAAATAATAAACTAATTAACTACCTATGTTTTGTCTAGACATAAACCGTATTAAACAGATAATGTTCTTTAATGTAAATATAATCTAACTATTCATTTATTTGTTTATATTTCAAATCGCGTTTCGCAATTTTGTAAATATTTGAAGAAAACTGGTTCGAATCTTTATAGATTAAAACCATACAATAATAATGAGTCCATAAAATTATATGAAAACCATTTCAATTTGAAGTCAAACTCAAAATCACTTCGTCTAATTAAATTAGCAAGAATTTAAAATGAAATAAAAGCCGGAAAATGATCGAATTATATTAGATGTAACATTTGAGTAGAAGTGTCGACGATTCCAGTGAAGGTAACTAATTGAAAATAGAATTTTGGAATCCCTATGGGCCTCCACGGGAAGTAGGAAATGTGGCCACCAGATGGTGCCTCAGAGGCCGTTTCCGCACAAACAAACGTACATTTTCTTCCGGCTATCTTTGTACGTATACGAATTTAAGTACATTCTTGTTAAAAATTCTTTGTAATTTTCGTATATTTTTGTTGAAATGCGGACCCAAGTTTCAGAGGATATATTTCATATTTTATGTGAATTATTTATAGTTTTTGAGCATCTTTTCGTTCACTACTCCTACGGAAGAGCTTAAAAGCTTATGAAATATAACTTTTAATATTTAACGACGAGTTAATCTTAATGGTTTATAAGAAATATTGAATAAAACGTTGCTGAATCATTTTTATTTCGTGGTATATATGTCTGAACATATTTAATAGTAAACTTCATAAAACCGCAAATTAAACAAAAAGACAGTAAACAAAATAAGACAAAATAAACATGTAATGAATCACAATTTATGTTGACAAGAGTGCTTACCCTAATCCCCATATTTAATCCTAAAAAATTGAATTTGACAAATTTGTGCGGTGACTGTACATAGAACGTAGTCATATGTCACCTTTAAGAAAAAGACTGGAAGAAAAGCTCGCGGCGACACTAATGGAGGTCGAGGGTCAAGGTCAAGTCATTTTCTAACCAGGCTTTGCTTCATTTTCATTTTCCATAGTTTTATTTTTTTCGTCTACTTTGTCATAGTTGAATTTTAAAGCAATACTTTATTAAGATTTATTTTCTACTTAAGAGGAAAATAGTAAATGTGAATACAGTGATTATCCAAGGATGACCAAAATGTATTTTCAGTACTTGGAGCTTTCACAAGATAATGCATATATAAAATTCGCGCAGTAATGGGGAGTTGCACTTGCAGTTTTTCAAACTACAAGAGTTCAAATCTCCAAACCGTTTTAACATAGAAAGATATTTAAGGAAATATATATTTTTTTAAACTAAATAAAAAATTTAGAGTTCCTTAAAAATTTTGATATCAATTCTTAATTTTTTGTATTTTATATTTCTTATACTGTTTTGGCAAAATAACTATCGTATATACAAATCGTTTTGCTAAATTAAAGTTTGAAAACTTGGTTTATACAGCAAAAACTTATTATTATTATTACTTATAAATATTTGAATATAGTTTCAATTGTTAATAGAATAAGTTTGATTATAAATAATCTATGAATAAGTACAAAGAAATTGCGGAACTTGCCAAGTACAATTTGAAACCCAGGGTTGAAAATGCAAGGTAAATCACCTACAAAAAAATGTGAAGTTAAAATAACTAAGGACAAAATGCAACTGAACTTATATATAGAACTTCATTGAAATATCAATTAGTGTTTCGTTATTCTTTAAATAAACTTCCTAGTTCATTTGTCAGCTCAGCATGTTCTCTCTTAAAAATGAAACATCAGCTTGCGAGTTTTTTTTTTAATAAAAATCCTTTTATTGTTTGAACACTGTAGGCTCTAAAAACCTTAAACTATATTCTGTGTCAGTGTTCCAAGTCGATTTGTATGCGCGATCATGGAACTTGTCCGGCAATAATAAATTTATCACTTAAAATACAAACAAAGTTATACCGTAAAGAATCTCAATGAATATTGAAGATTTAATTATTGATATTGATTTTTAGGGTTCAATTTCTTAAATTTTAAACAGTTTCATAGCTCATGCTATTATTAATTGATTTGTGATAAGTCATTTCAGATTTACTTATCTCATTGTCTTCTAGGAATATATTTCAAACAATTATTTATTTTTTATTATAAGTTACCAATATTTTGCTATAATTTAAGGAGTCTTATAGATTTGATCCTATGTTCTTAAAGTCAAAGTTATCGATATATTTTGGTATAAATTAATTGGTGGCAGCGTTATATTTAAATAAAATTTTTAAATCGACAATTGAAGCAAATTTAATGGAAATAAGACAAAAATTTATTAATTACTGTAAAATATAACCATCGCCATCAATATATTACCCTTGAATGTTGCGTTCAAAACTCTCAAATATAATTTAATCATACTTGAGTTTGAAACAATAATGTAATTAATAAATCCATCAAGTTCTCCTGTCACTATAAATTATTTACGAAAAAGCGTAATTACAAAATGAAATGTTAAACAATTCGAAAGTATTTTTCATTCCGTTGGAATAAAGTTTTTTTTTTTTTTTTAATTGAAATATTTAATTTCAGGCTTGCACCTGCGCAGTACAGAGGAGCCGGCGTCAAGAATGACGGCGGAAGGTACGGTGGTTTCTACGCCTCCCAGTCAACAAGGGAGCGATACAGGAGCACACCGATTCTTCCACCCGCATTGCTATGATCCCGAATATGCTCGTATGGAAGCATGGCTTGATGAACATCCAGACTTTGTCGAGAATTACTTCTTAAGGTTCGTTGCTTATACTATGGTAAATATTTAGTATTGTTAGGGAAAGCGATAGGCATATATCTTGTCCCGGAAATGTTTGGCGAAGGAGTCTTTTCCTAAAATAGTGGGAATGAGGAGTGTTTTGTCTCGAAAAGGTGAGACGGAGGAGTCATTTTTTTCTGATGATATCTACGCTATCTGTAATTATTCATCTTCTCTATTTAAATTAGTCTGCAATTTAGTTGTCTCAAAACAATAATATTTATCAATATTTGCTCTTTATTTTTGTCGACAGACAAGCCCCCTTAATTTTATTTTTGTCGTTTTATTGACACGAAATATATATTTTTAAATATTCATATTATTGAGTAAATAAATGAACGGAAGACTCATACTAATGATTTGAAATTTCGAATTTATAATTAACAATTTTACTAAAATAATAAATGTTAATTGACTGGTATAATGTTTCTTCAGACTTTAAAATATTTTAAATAAATAATGAAGTTATTTACATTTTAAGATATACAGTAAAGTTTTTCGTATTGTTTTAGTTAAAGTACAATAATTAAATACAAATTTTGTTTTGTATGGTTTCCGAATTAGTTTGTCTGAAGAGCTAGGTTCAATTCTAGTTTTTATTTTTGGTCTTCCATTTTTACAATTTTAAAATCGTGTTTTAAGCAGGTAAAGGTTTAAAGATGCATTTTCTTAAAGCGGTAGAAATTGAAAAGAATTTAACAAAGAAGAAATATTCCAAGAAGTATCTGACATAGGTATAAGAATTTTTTGTCGTTTAAAAGTCGAAATAATCTAAAAATATTTAAAATAAACTGAATTACTTATTTTAAAAGATGAATTGTGTTTCAAATATTCTATATTAAAAACGTTAAAATATAATATTGAAATTATTGTAACAGTTAACTCAAAATATTTTTCATAAATTGTTTCAATCAAATATATTTTCAAATGTCCTACATAAGAAATTAAAATAATAAATCTTGTCAACCGAGACATTAAAATTATACATTAACACAAAAGGAAATTCGGGCAGAAAATACAACAGAATAACTTCAGGATATTTATAATCCCAAAATATTAATAACACTAAAATGCCTTGTATACATTATTCCTATTTCAACAATATTCCAAATGGTTTTCACTGCTATACAATTCAATAATAAATCTCTGTCCAGAAGCAAATAATACAACATTGTGTTCAAAGCACAATTACCCAATTTCATGTATGTATGTCCAAAACGCAAATTCAAGTTCATACCACTTGGGATTTGTAGTTTTTGTCAATAAAACCAAGAGGAGCTGAAATGTCGACCACTGTTGTATACTGACTAGTTAGTACATGTTCGGAAACTAGTCAATGAATTTAGGTCAAATTCATTTATTGTCTATTAATACTATAATTAAGAAAATGCTCTGATTGTACTTTAAAGAAGTTTCTTTTTATTTCTACCGTATATTTTTTGCAGTTTTTTGCGTTTGGAAGCTCTTAAAGTTGAAAGTTTAGTTAAGGTGATACAAAACCAAAATTTTGTGTAATTCTATGTTAACCTACATTTAACAAGTACTCGAAAATCCCTTTTAAGTCTACTCGCTAAAACCAGTAGTAATCCATTTAAAGATTAGTTTCCTAGATGGTGCTTTTCTTACTGCATGTCCCAATCCTCGTAGAGCTGTCGTGTAAAGGGATAGCTAAGCAGACATTAGAGTAAACGAAAATGGCTGCTATGTTTATTTAACCCTTGAATAGTGTGAACTTACATTTGGCTCTTAAAATAGAAACCCTTCAAAAGACTGGCTTTGTCAGCGCAGTTCTTTTACTTTGTATTTTCTAGTGTTTATAAGAAATAATATCTGTACACGTTTTTGCGATTTATATCGAGCGAAAATATATTTATAGTTTAAATTTGTAACTATTTGTAATTGAAAACATATTTGCTGTGAACATTCAAGATATATTAACATTAATCTAAATGTCAAGGGAAGGTACATATTTGAGTTTAATTAATCTGGGCTTTGAGTTAAACTCGAATTAAGTAAATATATAGCAAATGTTGAGATATAAATAGCTTGTTGTAAATATTTCGTTTGTTTATTGGCACTTTTTTTATAATCTACATGTACTGCACGTATTTTTGATTAACACTTTTATAACTTCAGTAGAAACTGTAAATTTTATAGTTTAAAGAAAAATGACCATTTTTATCGACACGCTAATTATCTGTGTCACTTATAGAATTAAAATTACAATGTAACCTAGTAAATAAGTAATAAGATTACAAACCATCTAACAAGATTACATTTTGTTGTAAACTAGATAAGTTTAACTGCAGGTTAATATTTTCTTACAACCTTGGTTTTTAAACTCGTTTACAGGTACAATATTTGGCGCCTTAATACATGAATGAACAGGTTTTTTCTAGTTTCCATACAAAGGACATTGAATGAACCTGTTTTCTTTTGTAAACACTAGTTTAGACCTGTTAACAAGCAATTGTAAAGTGTTTTCTAAACGTTTTTCGGCAAAACAAAATTTCTTGTCAATATTTTCCATGTTTCATATTGATTTAACTTGGTAATAAAATGAAAATTATTGCTTATTGATTACAGTCATAAATGAAAAAAAAAATTACAAATACTCATTAAAAAATATAATATAGCATATTAAATAGATATTTAATAACTAAAGATGAGTAATAATTTATCTATCAAGATTTTATGAATGACCAAATGATGAGAAAATACTGGATCGTGACTCATTGCTTATTTTACTTATATTTATTGTTATTACATCTAATAAATATGTTAATGATATCAAGTCACAATTTTTTATAACTAAACTTGCAATTTGTATTCCATTTCAGATATTACGTAAATTTTATGAATACCATAAACTTTTTATGCACTTTTTTTTGTTTTTTTCGACACTTTTTTATGTTAAAAAAACAATTGAATTTCGCAATAATGAATAGATGTAAAAATTTTAGCACCAAACGTATTACAATGAAATAGAAAAGAAAACCATGTTAAACTAATGTTTGCCAATAAAATTTAGGTTAGCAAATTTAGTTAAACAATTTTTAAGAATTTAATCATTGTAAATTAACATTTTAACAGTTTTATTTTGACGTAAAAACGGCATATGACATTTGTTAACACTGTTTAAATAAGTATATTGGCCTTTGATAATGTTACACTTATTTCAGATGGTTTACTTTTATAATATATAAACTTTAAATTATAATTATTATGATTTATAACAAAACCATAAATTCTATTTTGATAGTTATTCATTCATGTCATTGCAACATGATTTATATTTATTTTTAATTTTTGATAAAAACTAAATTTGTTTCTATTTTTTGTTTTATCTAGAAATACTTTTAGACATAAAGATAAATATACAAAATATGTTGCTAATTTGTTAGTATGTCTATGCGGTCTAATTAGAAAGATTAAATTGAACAAGTTTGGTTAGTTTATGTTTCATGTTTTTATATTTAATATTCTAGAACTTCTACGACCAAAATTCTATCGTTGTTTTTGTTCCAGTTTCAGTTATCTTTACTCAGCATGTTTTTCCTCATCTTTTGAATTTTCTTCAGCATTATCTTGAGTTATATCTCCAATTTTTAGCTTATAATCTGCTATTTTAGCTGGCTTACCATCGAACTATGTTGTATAAAGAACTTATCAAATTCTCAAATTATAATTGAGTAAAACATAAGGATTATATATAGTTTATTTTAGTACTATCCTTAAGATATATGATCTAAGAAAAATGTTAGTATAGAGAAAGGCAATTTGAGTCTTCTTTGTTGTCCAGTTACTTGTAACTAGAATGCTACTGTCGCCGTGTTTTTTAAGACATTTGCGCTTGAAATGCACAACGATATTATGTACCCGTTTAATAAATTTTCGAATATAACATTATTACTTATTTTGAAAAACTTTAGGGTACAGTTGTTTATTTTAATTATTTGTTCCAATATAATTCTGTAACCTTAAAATTGAACTTGAAACGTGAAATGTATAAAGTAATAATTAGACAAAGACAATTAAACACTACTAATAAAATTACTGAACGTAATGTTGTGAAATAAGTATAGAATCAGTAATAATCTTAACGATTATGATAACAACATGGAATTTTGCCAAATCGGACATCCCGTAATCCTATTTAAATGTTCTCAAAATATACATTTTCGTAGAATACGATACACAGCATCCGTTTGTACTATCGTTTCCTTAATATAATTACATACAACTAGGATTGCTTATTATTTATTTATAATAACGAGATACAAGGAATGTATATTTCAACTATACCATGAATTTAATTTATTAATATTTAATGGATTTCCTAGATCCTACGCATACTATGCTATATGCTCTGATGCTGAATAAGTCCTTGTGGAAGTTTCCATATCGATCATTTTAATTTTATTATCAAAAGGTTCTTATTTGGTGGTTTTTGTTCAGATAAAATGTTCCAAACTTGAAAGGGATTAAAGCCCTTAAAGGAATATACAATTTGTTTTATTTACTTATTCAAATGTATTTAACATTCTCTAACTTCTAAATTCAATTATTTAGTTTATTCAATTTAGAATTGTACTATATTAAATTATTCTAAGTATAAAAACAAATAAAATCCTGTCAGATAAATGTTTCTGCATTCACAGGAAGAATTATAATTATTTTTGATATTATTTATTTACAAAATATTTTTATTGAGTCAATATCACAAAAGTATCCAACTCAATTTTGCACTTTTTCTAAATATATTTATTTGTCGGTAGCTTTATTTTTTTGGGCTTTTAAATGAAGTATTCGGTTACAAAAATGGAGAATATATTCAGTCTCTCGAATTAGTTTTGCGTTATAGATTTTATGATAAGCTAAGAAATTAGTTTTCTCATCTTTAAAATATGGAATAGTACGTATTCGTTTTAAGATGCTTTATTAGATAAATAAATATCAAATAATTATTTAATTCATGTGTCTAATTTAATGTAATGGAGTGTAGATGCGTAGCTATAAAAATAAATCAAATGAACTTAGCTATTAGTTAGAAAACACTTAAAACAAGTCCATAATTCGTAATTTTTATTTGTTCCAGAAAAGCAACCAGACAAGTAGTAGACACTTGGCTCGTATCCCATGCTACTCCCACATCCTCCAGCGTCGAACTCTCATCCCCAACACACATCCCATCCGCAGTACCAACCCCTACATCCAGAAGTAATTCCGGTGCCACAACACCAGTTAGAAAGATCTCTGCACATGAATTTGAAAGAGGAGGCCTTCTTAAACCTATTGTTAGTACTATTGATGGTACCCCGACTTTTATTACGGGGTCTGCCGACGCTAATGGCGGTGTACAGGGTAGTGGTACTACAGTTGCGGGCAGTCCTACACCTGGAAGGCCTCAACGACGGAGTCGTCATGAATTAAGGCAATTAGATGAAAAAGAACTTATTTTCGAGTTGGTGAGTTTCATTTTCACTTCAAAATATCCACAAAATCATTCTCCAATAAATAATGTTAAAGTTTCCTAAAAAAATATCTATTTGTTTTTTTAATCAGTCGTACAGTCGTAAATGTATGTCGTTCGTAAACAGAAACAAATATAGGTAAATAGAACAACGTTTAAAAGGTTTCTTGTTTTGAAATGGACAAATATAGAAGCCAAAAATATTCAATTATTTTCTCAATCACAACAAAAAAAATCGTTTTGTTGTTGTTGCAATGAAACTTTTATAATTATTATTTGATATTTAAAGTTTTTTTCTCAATAAATGGTTTTTCTATTACATTAACAAAGAAAATTGAAATAACGATTTGATTGTTAAAGTTAAATGATATTTTGAAAAAAATAATAATTGAATTTTTTAATGACAGAATTTAATATTTATTTAAAATAATATTTATATTGTTCTAAAATGTATTATTTATATTCATAAACTATGATAATAAATAGATTTTTTTTTTCGTTTTATTAATAAAATTACATTTACTAATTAGGAAAGGGTTTTTAGGGTATTTATTTATTTTTCATAAGGGGTTTAAATTAAAGTTAAAAAAAATTCTTTATCTATTTTTTAAATCTGTAAATGTTTTATTATAATCATTCTATAAAATCCAATTAATTTACTTTCGTAGTTAATTTTTATTTATTTATTTATTTTGCTTTTAAATTTTAAATAAGTTGGACAGGAATTTAATAACAAGTTCATATATTTTCTGTTTTACGAATAAATATATCTAATTAATATTTTAGTAATTAATGAATTGAATACTTTATTCGAAAAACTATTCATTAATATAATAATTAATTACCTTTATTTTTAATTACTGATAAAGTTGGGTAGATCCTTTAATTAATTACCGTCAAAAGAAATTCTCGTTATCTTTTATGGAATTTAGAATTCATAAATTTGCTTTTATATATATTTAAAGGTTATGTATATATAAAATACGAATATATTTAAAAAGTAAGACTAAATAGAATATTTGAACATGTGTATTCAAAAGTTGTACCCTAATCTAAATTCCAAAATCCAGCGTCATGCAAATTTGCAAATTCGACAAAGGTTTTTGTAATGATATCGCTTCTAAATTTACCGAGCATCAAAAATACGACTTATTTAACATTACATTAGCATTGAAATTGGCTCGAGACAAGTTGAATGAAATTTGAAATTTATAGACTTATATCCGTTCCATTTTGCGTTTATTCCAAAATCAGTTTCGGCATTCAATGCGAGTTTTACAATTTTATGTTCAATTGCATCGGTTTATGTCACCGATATTGTTGTTTGTGGCTTTTGTTATTACTTTTTTTTTGTTTTTGATTTCACTAGCGGTTTGTTTAAATCGAAAATGTTGCTATACATTGTTTTTATTTGGGGTTATTTCTGTAATTCAATTGTTATTGAAATATGTAACAATTGCAGTAAATTATTAACTTGTCATTATGTAGATTTGAAAATAATTCCGGCGAGTCAGCATGGCGGTCTTATTAAAAGTTTACCTTAAGTGTCGAGCGGTCACAAAAAACAAAACTCGATTCTTTTGTAAGAACCCAGTTCTCCTCAAATAAATTAGCATATTAATTGACGCAAAACGAAACTCACAATTCTTAAAATTTATCGGTTTTGAACGGCATCCAAAAATTTGGCCGGTTTTTCAACAGCACAAACCCACCAAACAAGTTTCGTAGACATTGCGACTCCAAACGATTCTATATACACTTTAGCTGGTTGCTCTGTTACTATGTAGAAAAGAATCTGGTATTTTTCATTTCGGTTCAAGAATTTACAATTTTGTCACGTCTTTAGATATGGGAATCAATGCATGTGTGCATTCAATATATTCTGGAGTTTTCTTCATATATTTTCGTCAGAACTTTATGACAATTTTCTACGAATTTAGAAAATTCCACTTTTTTTAATTCTATTGAAAAATATTTATATACTTCCTGAAGATGCTAGACTTTTCATATTTACTTTGTTTCTATTTTTATTACTTATTTTTTTGTGAAATATAATTATATAAGTTTACTAATATATAGCGAAGGCTATGCGTCAAAATAAATACGCGAACTATTTCTGTTAATATGATAATCTAAAAAATTTTCGTGTATTACATATTTACCTACATTTCTAGTTCCAATCAGAAATTAAGTCTCATATATATTACTTCTAAAAATTTTTAAAATATCATATTTTAAATATTCAATAACAATACAAAGAGACAAATTAATTTTTGATAGTTTTCCGTATATTTGGAATCTGTTTTAACTAAATTAAGTTCTTAGCTCCCTCAAATATTATAGCACAAGACTTACTTATTTTGTAGTAAGTTTCTTAAATTATATGGTAATATTACAATTTAGACATTAATAAAAATAAAATTTGTCAAACAGGTCTTTTTTTTATATAGTTTAAATAATGTACACTTGCTCTTAGTTTACGCGGATCTTTTTTCTGTAAATCTATGTTAAATCGATACTTCGCGTAAATTGAGGGATGAGTCTATATAGGGCATTAATATCGAAACTTGATTTGAAATAGTCAAACATTTCATAAGATCTGATATTGAGTTACAGCAAATATTTGAATAGCAGTATAGTTTAGTGTATATACGTATGTATGTAAACCACAAACTCCCCCTTATTGCTTGTCATCAAATTGCATTTATATATATGATAAATTTATATTTAAAAGTCTTATTCTTATTTTTCATGCTTTTATCAATTTAAACAAAAACAGATATTTCTAATATATATTAATTTAAAGGAAAAAATAATTGTAAAATATGATCCCAATTATGAAATTGAAAAGCGAATGAAAATTTTAATGAGCAAATAAGAATTATACCCCAATGGAATATAGCGTGAAATGAGTAAACCACGAAATAATATGAAAATCGTAATAATAGGAATTTTATGAAATGTTGTTAAATTGCCTGTGATTGGATTATATTTCCCAATTGAAATAAATTCGTTCAATTGAAATGAATATGCAGATTATTCGATTTAAATTATACCGTGAAATTGTTATTTGTATTCGTTCAAAATTGAAATTAACTGAAACGATTAGAAAATAAATTATAACTTTGTTATAAAAAAGCACAAAATTGCTTTCAATTTTTCGAGAGAATTAAGTTCATTTCAATATATATTATTTTTGTTTTTTTTATTTGTTTTAGGTAAAAGATATTTGCAATGAACTTGAAGTACGTTCATTATGTCACAAAATCCTCCAAAACGTGTCAATGTTATTGCACGCAGATAGGGGCTCCTTATTTTTGGTGCAAGGTGAAAAAGGTGGCGGCTGTACACCGCTTCCTCCAGGTCAACAGCCTCGAGGAAGATGCCTTGTTTCAAAACTTTTCGATGTTTGTTCAAAGTCTACCTTAATTGAAATGGAAAAGAAAGAAGAAATTCGAATACCATGGGGTACGGGTATTGTCGGGTTTGTTGCTGAAAGTGGAGAGCCAGTTAATATACCCGACGCTTATAAGGTGAGTTTTCATTATTTTATCAATACGTTTTATCTTGTTATATAGACAAAAGCCAATTGAAACAATAAAGATTGATTTAGTAAATCCGATATGGGAATTGTGTTGTACGTTTGGGTTCTCTTACTGATATTTCTTTGTGGTACATCTTGTTTATTATCGATTGATAAGTGTAATTGAATTGTTGCGACTACTATTCATTTCGGTACACAATAAGTTCGCTGTAGTAGATTAGTATTTACTGAACTGTAATAATTATTGTGTATTTGTTTTTGGAAACATTATTGTTCAAGTTTACACAGTATTTTGATTAATTTTATTATCCAGATATTATGTTTTTAGTGTAGTTTTATTTTACCTTGTATAATTGAATTCAATTAAAATAATTGAAAAACATTTTTGCAATATGTAAACTTTTGATAAACACAAAATTTTGACTTTGTACTTTAATTGTTTAAGAAATCCATCGCAAGTAATATTTGCAGTAGTAATTTAAACATTGTTTAGTTAAACTATTTGTCAGAATAAGTTTTCAAGTTGAGATACTTTAAAACTTGACATATAAACTTGTTTTAAGTAACAAAACTTGTCCGAACAACTAATCGAGATATACGAAACTTGTTTAGTGCAAAAAAAAAACCGGTTTCACTAAACTAGTTATAAGTTTTTTTGATTAAAAAACTTGTTATTAAAAATATATTCGTTTGTTTTACAGAATGTAAGAAATTTTTAATTATCTTTGAGAGTTAGACTTATAAGTGTTGACAAGGGTCGTTTAAATTTAGAGATTAGGAATAACATGTCAACTCGTCAAGGTGTGGTTTGAGAATATTTTACCTTCGTCATAAGAAAATTAACATATAAATTATTCCGTTGATACTAAAAATAATTTATTTTCTTAAGAAAAAACAAAATAAAAATCAAATATACGTAATTTCTTAGATTAAACATATTTTAAATAATGTTAGTGTAACAACAACAATAAAATTATTTGTTGACCGATTTCATTTTTATCGTTATGTTAATTGTTTGTTAATATTATTTTAAACTTCATTATTTTTTAGTAACTTAATCATTTTTAATTTTCTTAATTGTTTTTTATGATGAATTCGTCTGTTCACGATATATTTTACCTCCTACTAATTACTAAATTAATTAAATACTAAATATGAGACATAGTTTTTATTTTAAGGATAATATATTATTCGCTGACTTTCCGAGAAATATTCTAGAGCAAATATTATCACATCTATTAAAGTTTTCCCCATTTTTGGAGTAAAAATTTACTTTACATCATCTAATCCTCATCGGGTCCTAAAACCAACATATTTGTTCAAGCACTTTCGTCGCTATTCGTATGCAAACAGTAGTACCATACACGGTCGACATTGGGTGCTATTTTTAGTTTTCTTTTCCCCTCTGAGACTCAATCTATACATAGTATGTTGTGGGATGATAACAACGGCATTGAGTTTACTGTTAGCTCAAGACTTGAAATATTTAAATTTAAAATATCAAATTGCTAATACTATTACTATAATAGTTCAGCAGCCTTTGTAGAATCCGAAACGACTTAGGACTTAATTGCCTTTTTGGAGTTGTTATTGAAGATTCTTTGATCATTGCTAATAGCTTTGTTAAAATATTTATTTGGTAGAGCATAATGAGTTAAGTCGCTCTTTTCTAATTTTTGGGAAATTTGATATTTAAAAAATATTTAAATTTTCGAAGAAAAAATGATTATTTTAGGAAATGGCCAGATAAACTCTAGATCAGATTTTAAGAGTTATCCTCGAAATTCTTGATAATTTATTAATTTGAAATACTATGCTGAGTTAATTCGCGTTTTCACAATCATGGGGAAGACTATGACCAGAAATTATTATATTATTTATCATTGAGTTGCTCTTTATTTAATACCCAGTTTGAAATGGATAAATTACTCCTAAGAAAAGATGTTTCAAAAATGACGAATTAAAGTTCTAGATAAAATATGAACTTAATATGATATGCAGTTTGACACAAACAATAAACTGCAAAGGACCATTCTTGAAACTGACAGGTTAAAGATCAGTTGACAAGTATTCGACCATAAAATCAAACAGTTCCTGAAAACAGCATTTTAAAGACCTGTTAAAGACTAATTGATAAGCAAATGTCGAAAAGAATGCATTATATTCACAAAATAATGAAATGTGAGGTTCCAAAATTGTCAATAAATAATTGTTGTCAATTTATGAACTGAAACAGAAAATGTTGAGAAAAATAGCAATTTATTTATTTACAAATCAGTAACTACATGGTTGAAGAGATGTATATAATATCGTTTGCTACGATAAAGACTGCAAGTGTAGGTTTTTATTGAAAGTGAAGGCGGTGTTGCGATTTCTTGAAGCGGTACACAAAAAAGGAAAAGGAACAAGAGTAGACCTTAGAAAAGAGCTTTGACCTGAAGTTGAAAACATCGGTCAACGTACGCTTTGACTGTGGCACATCTGTGAAACGATATGTTTCATGCAAATTTCTTACTAGATATGATAAAACCTTTCCCTTTGATAAGGGTACATTTCATGTCTTCGATACAAATATCTACAAACTATACCCGTGTAATCTAGTTTATGGTCTATGCCTAGTCATTTTTGTTGTCCGCCGTTTCATCAGATCTCTCTCTCTCCAAACTAATTTTATCCCTTTGTTGAAAATTCTATGAAGAAGTTTATTAGAACTTAAACTTTTATTTAATCCTGAAAACTAAAATTCCATTGAAGACTAATGGTCATAGTTTTTGTTGCATTTGATGGACTTTTTTAAAAGGGAATCTAAAAAAAATGTTCTTTTATAAAGACCCCAAAAATATGCCTACTTATTTAAGTTATCCAGCTCAAAAAATATTTTCTGCTAGTTTTTTACCTATTTGAAATAAAAAAACCTATATAATATGAATTGAGAAAATATTCGTTTGAAAATAATAATAACAAGGATAAGTTATATTATATAATCTTAAATTCTGCATTTAGAAGTGAATTATAAATATAAAAAATATTTGGATAGAGTTAAAATATGGAATAAATTATAGTTCTATTGTTAATATAAATATAAAATTAGAATATATTGACAAAACAGTAGCAAATCAAATATATTTATGCAAATTTCTCGCTAAAATAAAAGCAAATTCTTTTTGATTTAATTAAATATAAAATATGTGTTTAAATATTTGTGAATAAACTGTATAAAATTTGTTTAATATCTATAAAAATATTTATATTAAAACTACACGTGTCTGCAGAAAAAAAAAAAAATCCTGAATCATATTTAAAAATACTACAATTTTTCACCATTATAAAACTTTTACATTGAACCCAGTGAAATATCAATGGAAAATTTATTTTTTTGCAGTTATTGACATTGAGTAACGTAAAGTTTCTGGTCCATATTTACATTGTAATTAGTTTTATTTAAAAAGTAAATTATTTTAGGTGTTTGTACAAAAGAAGTTAACGCTTTATCACGATATTTTGCTGTTAATTGATATTTTTTAATGAACCATCATTATTTTTAGTCCCGTGTATTTATTTATAAAATATTCACATTTTTGTGAAAACTGGATTTCAACCATTTTTTTAACGATGAAAACTGAATATTATTTAGTTTTTATAATTTTTTTCAATGCTATTTGTTTATTGAAAAAAGCTTTTAATAATTTCATTTAAAAGTACGGTACATGTTTTGTATTGCGAAATTTGTTTCGTTATTAATTTTTAATACAAAAGCTACAATCAATGTTTTTTAAAATCATTTATATGTTTTATTTTATCTCAAAGATACAAAAAACAAAAGTAGTTTCATTTTACTTCATTTGTTTTTAACGGTCATTTTTAAATCAAATTTTCTTTAATTAAAAACAAATCTCAACAATTAATGTCAAATTTCAATGTAATATTTATTTATTTCAATCGGTAATATAAAAATTTAGTGTCATTGTTCTTCGTTTGTTTTCTCTGAAATTAACAGTAAATATGGTTGGTCAAACATCATACATAGCTATGAGAATAATATTTAATAGTTATTGGTAAAAGATGGAGAACTCTTTCAGAAACTAATGAATTATTGCTACATAGAGATTGGATTGTGAGAAAAATAATACGGAAAAGTTTCGTAAAAAACGCGTCGTACGAAAGTTGTAAGCCAAGTTTTTGAGAACATGTGATAAGTTTTCATCTCGATTCATATTTTATCAGAACTGAAAATGGAGCATTTATATATCGTAAAGTTTCATCAAGATTCATTAATCAGGATTAGGAAAAAACGCTGAATTTTCCGTCAAAGAAAAACTGCAGTTTTTATTGAATATTATTGATAATGTTTTCCGACATTTTATTTTCTTTGAAATAAATTTATTTTGTAAATTCTGCAAATTTAGCAGTTCAATTTTATGAAATTGAAGCGCTTCCACCAATTCGTTTCGTATTCCATACTGAACATCATAATGTTCGTTGTCCAGTATGAAGGTCAATCAGGTGTTGACCACTTTGCTATCCTATATATTCCATTGCAGTGGTGTGCACGGCCGACGTGTGATCGTAATTTCTCGTTAACTAGGCGCCGGGTTGCGTCACCGTGACGTCAAAACCCCCTATGGAATCATNTATTTAGTAAACAAAGTCTGAAAGCTGTTACAAGTAATTTTATTAAAAGAATAAGCTAATTAAACTTAATGATAATTCAGAACCCATCTGTTATCATAAACGACGTAGTAAAGGCTATTAATACTTTTAATTAAATTAAATTTGTTCTAGTAAATATATTCTCCTCTCTTATAAGTAAGTGGTAAGCAAAGAGAAAATTATAAAGCCAAAGAAAAGACAAAATTGAGCCAATCAATATTCTAATATACACAAAAATAGCGATAAATTCAACAATGAAAAACTTATCATAAAGGTTATGTTTACTTTTGTGCAAGATAATACTTGTGACCTTGGCTTGTGGCCAAGTGCGTTACAGGGAAACCGTAACAAATTTTAATTGAACAGTTTCGCGTGAACTACCGCGGACAGATAATCTAAATGGTAAAAGTGTTGCCAAATGCATAATATTTATTTTATATTGTTTGTTGGCATAAAAGAAATTATCCTTAATTAGAAAACTTTTAATTAATTTTTTTTTATTATAATGCATTATCTTGACTTTTTTGAAAAATGTTTAATATTTGGTGGATGCGCTGATGATAATTATTTATATGTGTCTCACACGTTCGGAAAACAGTTTTATAAGGTTTAATTAAATTGAAAATTAAAATATAAATGAACTAGTGAGAGAAAAAGTCCAGGAAAACATTCTAATAATACCCAAATCCTCTGAATAAACCATCATGCAAGAGAAACTTAAAAGATCCTTTATACAAAAGTTGTACAGATGTCCACGGAATTTTAATGTCTGACTGAACGGACAGTGTGAACTAGCGGTAAACTTTTTACCGGAGGGCGTCGACATAACGAAGCGGTAAACTTATTCTCAACGACTTTTTCGTCACTGGATAAGCGCGTGTTAGAATTTCAAAGGACTAGAGATCTCGTTCTGTCCGTTTGTTGGATGTTTGTGCAACATATTTGCTGCGATTTTCTCCACTGACCCTTGTTTTTCTTTTTCTTTTTCTGCTAACTTTGGATGGAAAATACTGACTGTCTGTTCCACGGACGTGTTAGAACGTTTATATAAAATAAAAATGAAAATCTAAACAGATTTTTTTTATTTTCAAATTGTTTTATTTTATTCTCAGAGTTAATAATTAAATAAATACAAATGAATTTATTCTCATTTACAATGAATTGGTGCCATTTTGAGTTTGTTTAACTGTCACTGTCAAACAATTGAATAACAGCGTTTGTTTTAGATTCACAAATTTTTGCGGTTTTGGTTCTAGTTTAGATCTGTTTAAATTTGATTCGTAATGCGTTTAATTAACTGTGGTAATTAGATTCCTTCCTATGGAATGAATTTTAGTTGTTAATAAAATAAATTTTAAAAATTAAAAATGATTTAAACACAAAAATTGCCTGATCGTAAATGTATTTCTAAAGAAAACTGGATACGTCATTACAATTCTGAGTACCTCGCTATGTATTCCTTTAATAATTACATTTCCAGAATTGGAAAATACGTGCTTAAAATATTTTTATTTTATTTCCTGGATATTTTCAATTTTTACTGTTCTACATGTATTTACTATCGAATAAAAATTTAAAATAAACATCATTTTATTAGTTATTTTTACGCGAATAGTTATATTTGTATTAAATATATTGTATCTTTTATCTATATCTTTTTAAGTATATAATCTTTTATTATAAGAAGGGATTAACTAAGAGTTATAGTTTCTCCATGGAAACAGTAATATCTTGAAAATAAGATTATAAAAAATATCGTAAAGTAAAAATTTTATCGAATATGCATATAGAATATTAAATTTTAACTTAAAAGTTTTATTAAATTTTTATAATATGATAATAAAACGGGTTTTACTAACATCGGTTTTATAAATATTTGAAACCATAGAAATTGATTGACATTTAAAATTAATTATTTAATTTAAAATAATCTATCAGAAGAAAAATTAAATTAAATTATATAGTTCATATGTATTACAATAAATATTTATTACCTAGCTTCTTTTATAATCCTGAGTGATAACTAATAAATCAATGATTTCAATTAAATTTCACGATTTCAATTAAAACCCAAAAATATGATATTAACGATAACAGTTGATATATATGACAAATTCTTAAGAAATATATCTTTATATAATTCAATACATGTTTGTATACAGTTCGTAAAATGAAAAAATATTGAGCTGTCAATACAATTTTTTGTAAAATTCCTTTCATGAGATCCGCTATATATCTTAGACGAAAATATATTTACTTTTTTTCTTTTTTCTCGTTCGGAGTATTCAGAAAATTGAAAAACATCCCCTTTAATATATAGAAGACGTTTATTGCTTCTTGTACTTATTGAATAGTTTACTATTAAACTTGTTATTTCTTGTCAACGAGTAAATAACGCTGTAGTTAACTTCTTTGAAATTGTAAGAAAATCATTTATTTTCAAGTAAAAATAAATATTAATTTAATTTTTATTTTATAGATTTCTTTATATATGTTTAATGTTCTTGGTAAACAACAATTTCTGTTTGATGTTTCCCACCTCCAACGCGATCTTATTGTTTAAATCATCTCATGTTCCTTGTGAAACATTTGAAACTCATATTCACCGTTAATTACATTTGAATAATACAACACATCCCTTTGCTATGTCTGAAACATCACGCAATCACTGAATTATCTTATGCATCAGTGGAATATTACTAAGTCTTAATTATATATTATGCAGCTTCTTACTACGTTTCTATTATATTTTATACTACTTTAATTACATATAAATCATATAGCGAAGCACTTTACTACCTCTGACACATCATGCGATCTCTGTGGATCATTTTATTTATATTGCTACATTTATATCATGGTATCTCTTTTTGCTACGGCTTTTAATCATTACCATGTCTGTAAATAACTAGAACATACTACGTCATTTTAATATTTTTAACTTATATTGCACCCTACTGCTACATCTGGATCATACCGGTTATAGCGACGTAACACGGAAATAAAAAAAAACTGTGGAAAATAATCCATGCGCAAAATTATTAAATATATATATAAGGCAGCAACTTGGCAGGGGTAATAGGGGCACTTGCCCAGGGTCCAGAGCAGAATTTGAAAAAAAAAAAAAAAAA
>CM008240.1:1166271-1178015 GCA_002278615.1 Pogonus chalceus | reverse complement strand
TTTATTGTAACGTAATTTTAATATTTTACTTATAGTTTTATTTTGTTTCAGGATGAAAGATTCAATCATGATATTGATGTCCTGACAGGGTATAGAACAAGGACGTTGCTTTGTATGCCTATTAAGGATACAAATGGCGACGTTATAGGTGTTGCACAGGTAAAAACATGTTTTTATGTGGATTAAACTAGATTTTTTAAGTTTTCAATGCAATTTTTATGATTGAATTCAAAGTTCCCAGTATAATTTAGACTATATTATAAGTTATATACGATTATTTCGTTTCATTTAAAAATATAAATAATTCATTTTTTTATTTTTGATAGTATCTAATTAATTTAAGTCTTATTCCTTTCACTATCTTTAACTATGGAAAAAATAATGTTAAATTTAAATTTTCATCAATTTGAAAATATTTAGATCCAAGATATTCAAATGGTTAAAGAGTTCAAATCCTAAATATCTGGAGCATAAAAAAACTGGATACCTTAATATTTGGATATCATAAAAGAACCTCTATCTATCCTGGAAAATAAAGCTATTTTCAAATTCTTTTTTTAATATTTGTAATTAACTATAAAAATATTTTCAATTCAATCCTGGATATTCAAATAATTATTAGAGCTTGGACTCCAAATATTCGGGAAACAATAGCGTGCGATACTCAAAAATCTGGATAATATTAAAGAATTTGCATATTGCAATAGAATATAAAAATTAGGATAATTATCTGTAGAATTGCCTAAATATTAAAAGAATTCAAAAAATTTTCCTGGAATCCCAAATGATCTCGAATAATTGTTAAAAATTTTCGTTTTAAATATTTAATAAATCCAAAAGTCTCCAATAAAACTTTGTTTCCAGGTGATAAACAAAGTAGGCGACACCCCATTCACAGCACAGGATGAAAAAATATTCTCCAGCTACCTTCAATTTTGCGGCATTGGACTTCGAAATGCCCATTTATACGAGAAAAGTCAGTTAGAAGTAAAACGCAATCAAGTTCTACTTGATTTAGCCAGGATGATATTCGAGGAACAAAGCACCATTGAACACGTGGTGTTTAGAATATTAACGCACACGCATAGCTTAATACAATGTCAGCGAGTGCAGGTAAAATTATTGAATTCTTATTATTTCTTTATTTATTTATTTCCACGTTATATGGAAATAATAGTAACGTGGTTTTTTTTAAGCTGAAATTTTAATGAATTAACATGAATATAATTCGCGACCACAGTGTTAACTCTTTACTGATATTAAAATGTATAACACTAGTACAGCAGTGACATCAAAGCGAAAATTTGTAACGGGTCCTGAATTAGACAGCTTCATGCATACATTGCTACCGTGCACATGAATATTTTCATTTCCATATTAAATTACATAATATTCATTTCAGCAAGCGCAAAGTTATCGTAGCTAATTTTATTTTCCTATTATTCTTCTCTTTTATTTTTTGTTTTTTTTTTTTAATTATACTATGGAACAGGAACGCAAATTTACTTTATTATTCAAGTTTTTGGATATTTCTACATGTACCTCTATTTACGCGATTTTAGCTGATTTCGGACATTTTCAATTTTGCGAATTTCTTAAGAACTAAAGTATTAAAATAGTTCTTTGGCTATCATAAAAATAGCTATCATTTAATGTATAATTAACAATTTTGGAAAACGAGTTTTTTTTTCTTCAATTGTTGTAAATTTTCGAAGAATTAAGAATAAAAATTTAAATGCGCTCTTCGGCATTGCATTTGTTTCAAAATTTCGAATCATTTAATGTATAATTAAGTACTATAGTAATATTTATAGATTTTAAAGCAAAAATGACGTCACAAATGCTTTTTTCTCTAAAAGTCGACATTTAAATAGGCGACAAAATATTTTTAATGATTAATTAAATATTAAGTTTATATTTGTTTTTTTATTATTAACGCAGTTAATATTACAGAATATATATATAATAAACGTTGTTGAAAGTTTCTAGAAAACCGTTTAATATTAAAATTCCCGTATTATTGTTGAAAAGTTAAAGTTATAGCACTCCTGCATATATATGTAGATTAACGACAAGATTATAGCGTACATGTACGTGCACGTATGATATTTTCACGTCACATATAAAAGTTGGTTCAATTTTTAACCGCTGCCCTAGTTTAAAACAGTGATAATATTGTTAGTGCAGTAACAAATAACCTAGAGTAACATCAATGTATTTTTTGAGAAGAATTTAACCTTTACAACATATTTTACAGAGCGGAAGTAGGCGTTGTTATAACAGCTGATAGATGTATGTCATACATCTTGCAGTATGTTACACATTGCACTGTGGTAACAGATGGTTTAAGATATTCGACATGTATCATATATATGTACTACATGTGCATGTATACGTTATATATTTTCTTACGGGAATAAACTGGTTTGTAGTTCGGGACTAAACCAGTTTATCTGCAAATCAAAACCTGTTTGTTATTATTAACTGATGATTGAATTATTTATGTATATCATGTATTTATTATTAGATATTTGATTACTTTCGAGAATAGTAATAAAATTTAATTCTATTTGATAATTAAATTATAAATTCATAATTTAATGAGCGCATGTACGTGTAATTTATAGCATTCAATGATAAATCCATTTATCCATTTACAATTCCAGGAGTTATGTTACAATTTGCTGAAATATAATTCCGCATATTTTCTTATTATCTTTCGAATCAAATTTTTGACGTTTGATAAAGTATCTTCAATTTTTCGTAGAAATAAATACAAAACTAAACATGGACTTTGAATTTAAGAATCAATTTAAGTCTTTAGGAAATGCAAACAAGCGCTATACAATACAATTACACGATGTCTGTTTTCAAAGATAATATATGTCTCGCGTATTTTAATTTTTGTGAAACTCGCGAAATAATGTAACTATGCAAGCTGAAACTTTGAAAATACACGTTTTAAAATATTTTCAATCGATTTCTCCAATAATATTATTAATATTTTAAATTTTGAAACTTTTTTACCAAAAATAGCTTTAGTTTTATGAAAAAATCCTGCCAAAAAATAAAGCTGAAACTTTGGAAATACACGTTTTAAAATATCCTTAATAAAAATGAATATTTTATAGAAAATAAATGAGTTTCTGCCAATTTTAGAATCGTAATTTATATAATGAGACGCAAATAAATAGAAATAAAATGAATATAATGATCTAAATAGGCTGTACATCGCTGTCGCAAGTAACCGTATGCAACATCTTAGAATTCCCATTCCCATCATGTTTACCAAACTGGGACAAACCAATAGCAAAGTTTCCCAGTTCCATCGCATCGCTAATATTTATCTTTCTGCGCTTGGCCACCCACATACACGATTGATTGTATCGTTTTTTCTTGTCACTGTCATATTCTCGCGAGATCTCGCAACCGATCTATCACAATTTCAGATCTTTTCAGCGACCCTACATCCAGTTTGCACATTACCTACTTTCACGTGTTTGTCGAACTTTAATATGTTCTTAAGTATTTTCATATTTTATGTATTAAATAATAATTAAGTTTTTAAACTTTTATCTATAATCTGGGGTCTATCAGACCCCCCATAAGCTTAGAAATTCAAAATAATTATTTTTTGTTTATTTTCAAAAAAACAATTATTTTAGAATGAGTTTTCTTTTATTTTTGACCATTATTTATTGATAGGGGTCTATTAGACCCCATTCCAGTATCAAAGTTAAAAAAAAAAACGTATATCTATCTGAAGTTTCACATCTCTAAAAAAGTACCTTATTTTATCTCTTTTTGGTACCGAGTTTCCGACATATAGATACGAAATTGAATGGAGTTAAAAGGGATTAATTTTGATTTGGCATAGGTTTAGAATCCATGAACCTACTTTTTTTTAAAGTCATATATTAAAATGTACATATTGCGCAAATCAGTTAATTTATACATAAAAACCAAACAATTGGAAATAATATAAAAGATAAACAATCAAATAAAAAGAAGTGAATGGAATAAATAACCTTACTTCTTGCTTTATAAGTGATAAATACAATTTCATATTTGCTATTCTCACTTTTTAAGTGAGAAATAGTATTTTTCCATCTCGTACCAACTGGTACACCTTATATACAAAATAAATAATCAAACAAAATTAAAATAAAACAATATGGAAGTTAAATTCGATCGTTATATCAATGGAAAATTCTGTAACGGTGAATTATTTAGTAAATGTTTTACGAGTTTAACAAAAACACGGAAATGTATTCATATAATATTAGTTTGTTTGGTTTATTGTGGTTTATTGAATTATATTATTATGTTGAATAAATATGGAATTTCATTTGAAAATACATTTATTGGCTTTTGTTTAAAAGGTCAAAAACTTATTACGGTAGGAATTATTTATTGGAATAAATGCATTGTTGTATGTCATCAAACAAAGTTATCCATTTACGAGGTTTGCTAGATCTGTTTTTATGAGATTGTTTATTGGTTATTCAGTCAGTTATGTTTATTTTCTGCTGATTTCTGCAAATACTCATTTCATTGCAGATCATAAAATCGTGTTACGACTAAATTATTTACATGTTAACATTTATAGACAAATGCTTACAGTTTTACAACTTTTTTAACATAAATATTTATTTATATTTTATATTTGTATGGAGGTAAATTTATAAAATAGGTTAGTAGTTTGATGATTCAATTATTCCTGGTTGAAATAGTTCAAAAAGTGACCATTACATCCATTATTATCCAAATAGACCCTCAACATAACAATTTAACGGAAACAAAACAAGGAACTATCCTATTATATTCCTGAACACATACATGTACATACACGTTTAAACTTGATGCATTCTACAGTAAAGTTCGGTGCTGACCATGTAGGCGTGTAACTCATAGCTATGCGTGAGTTTCATTGTACTGTGTACATAGTACAATGTACATTATTGTACAGGTACTGCATACACCTAGGAACTGTATATTTTGTGGACAGATGCTATGTTTGCACGTTTACGACATATTGTTCACGGTTCTGTTAGATATTTGTTCTCATTTTGAAAGCAAATTTTGTTTATTCAAACGTTTTCCGCTTAAGCTGCTAAATTATTGTAAATGTACTTATTATCCATGTTTTTTTTTACTTGTATATACTTGTTTTGCGGTTTACCCTGATAAATAATTTTCTTTTGTTGTAGAATAACTTTTTATTGATATATTTTTTGCGAATTTCTTAAGTTTTGAGCTAGATATTGAAATGTACGCTTCAGCGATTTATATATCATAAAATTCCCCGTCATTTCATCTATAATTGGTCATATCCAAAAATTGGTCTATAATATTCGCAATATTTTTGTTTTTTGTGTATATTTTTAGAAATAAGATAGATATTAATACGCATTCTTCGGCATTGCATTACTTATACAAATCTCTTTCATTTAATATATAGTTTATGATATTTAAAAATTGGTCAATTTTGAGGAAAAAATTAGTTGATACAATAGCAATTTTTATCAATTTTGGACCATTTTGCGAATTACTCAAAATCTACATTAGATATTCAAATGCACTTTCCTGCATTGCATTTATTATTAAATTTCCTATCTTTTAATGCATAATTTACAATAATAAAAAATGGTTGATTTTGTTAAAAAAAGTAAGATACAGCAATAATTTTAACTGATTTAGCACATTGTAGTTTTTTTGGAGTTTATCCAGGTCTACGTTAGATATTAAAAGGCGCTCTATAATATTACATTTTTAAGAAACATGGAATTACTGTTATTTCAAGAATATTACATTGTTTAAATTGTAACTTTTCTTAACGGTAACTTCAAAGTTTTGCTTATATACCAAGAAGGTTTAAAGTTAAATTTCCTTGGGAAACCTGGCAATTCAGAAGATATTACTCGAGGCGATAATATAGATAATAAACAGATAAATTTAGGAAACTATCTTCTACCTGACAACGGTCATGCCTTAAAGTATTTAGGAACTAACTTTCAGTTTTGTATTTATCTATTTGTGATAACAAAATCAATATTTTTGAGTAAATAATTGCCAACTTATCATTATATTCTAAAAACTTGCAGTTTTATTCTGCATTTTAGAAACATTTAAGTGTATATCGTCTGTATTCTGTTTGTAAAAGCTATGCTACACGAAACTTATACTAGAATTAGTGTGTTTCATTAATTAACACCCCATGTTTGCGGTTCTTTAGACACTTACACAGTATATACGATACAAGAGACTATACACATACGCACATTCTAAACTATTCAGTATATTTTACACGCACTATATGTTTTATATCAGAATATATATGTATTTACGATCAATTTTGGTTAGTTTGGTTTGGTTCAATACGGCTATAAATGTTGATAAACTATTGTGGATATTTTGCAAAGCAAATTTTGCCAATAGTCTAGACAACTATAAAATTGGGTTATGATATAAAACAATACCATTTCATCAAATATTGTTATTTTACAATAGAATATTCATCACTTTTTTCATTTCTATAGTTTTATTGTTTTGGTGAAGTCTATTTTACATTATTATTATTCACAATAATCATAGGCGAAAAATTAAAGTTTTATTTAAATTTAGTATAAACTAATTTATAAAATTACGTTTATTGTTTACTTGCGTGTTTTATATTAATAGATTTAATATGTTTAAATAAATGAAATTCAAAAAAATAAACCATTAATTTCATTGTAAAATTTATCTAAATGAAATCTGATTTAAATTTTCCTTTCGAACTTCTGAAGATCTTTTTAACTTCATCTGTCTTTCAATTCAATTCGAAAAGTACAAACGTAATTATAGTAAATAATCTTAGAAGATTTATTTAATCTTAAATTGCTTTTTCATAAACAAGTATAAACTGGATTAAAATAAATTGTTTTTAATTTGTAATTATTGTTATAATTTTTTTTGTGAAACAAATTATCTTAAATTTATTTTCATTACTTATTTACTCGTATAAACAAGTGTCAATTTGATGAAAACAAATAAAGTATTGATTAATTAGTGTCATTATTTGCAATAATAATGACATGAAAATAACAAAATGTCTTGTTTAAAAATTATTTAAAATTTGACGAAGTTATTTTCCATTATTTGGCGAAACTATCAACTAGTTTTTGTTTTATTAGTAGCCTTTTAGAATTTATTATTTATATTATTTATTGTTTAATTGTTTAATAAAACAACTGTTTTATTTTATAGAATTAAAATGATATTCACGTATTGGCAATAAAAATAATAAAGGAATTTTTACTATCGTAAATAAATATTAATAAATAACTGATAGAAACCATGACCTCTACAAAACTTGTTTGTTTATAACTTTTCACATTAATATGTATGAGTATGTATGTCTTAAGTATAGTTGTCATTGAAAGTACATCAGGAATATTTTCTTGAATTGCAAATTATATTTTACTTGTAGTTTTGCAAATAATGTTCATTATTTAATTACATATTTATAAGGTATTTTCTTTATAAAAACGTATTTTTTGTTTTGTTTTTATAATTACATGCTGTTAAAGATATAAAAGTAAATAATAGTATTATATTTTATTTCTTATTTATGAATTTACGAAACAATATGCGAATATGAAAGCCTATTATATATTAAGAATATAACTTTTGAAGTTTCGCCACAGTTAAACAACTTAAAATATCTTAAAGAAAATTTCAAATAAGTTAAGGAAAACTGTCGTAGATTTTACGGTTCTTTAATGTGTTTTTTAATTACCGGAAAGTTAGACAACAAGCAGATTAAGTTTATTTTATTTTTATGGTTAAAAGTTTTCACGGTCACAAAAGAGTTGCAAAATTTATTTCTTAACGGAAAAGCGGTTTTATTTTTTATGAAAGTCGTTTTACTTGCATCGTAACTTGAATATATTTCATTTTAAATAAGTGACTTTAAATTTTGTCGGTAGTTATTCATTTATTTTTTTAATTTTAGGTACTTCTAGTCCATGAAGCTTCAAAAGGAAGTTTCTCCAGAGTATTTGATGTAGAAGACAGTGATCTCAATGGAGATGATACTGATTCTAGAACGAGGTATTTTTTATACACGTTTTATTTTGTTTTTAACTTTTATGGCTTTAGTTAGCTTATCTTTTTTATTTGTGTGTGGTCTTTTTAAAGGCTTATAAATTTAAAGAAAAGTTTAGTAAATTGAAGAGTAATTATTAGTACTGGAACTATTAACTGAAATCGGTCTTTTAATAAACCGGTTTTATGAGTCTTAAACTAGTTTTAAGCACTTTTACTTATTGCTATTTGCGTTACAATTGTTTTATTGATCTTGATGGCTTTTTTGTCGGTCTTTAACTTGTCTAAAATTGATTTTAAATTGCTATTTAAAGACTTTTTAAACAGTTTTTAATTTTCTTATCGAAATAACCATATTTAACTCGTGTTTAAATGGTGTTCAAACTATTTGAACCGATCTTAAACCTTTTTTAATTTCCCAATATTGGTCTTTTGTCGGTCTTTAGTCTGTCTTAAATTGATTTTGAATTGTTATTTAAGGACTTTTTAAACAGGTTTTTTTAAGTAGCGTATTGAAATAATCAGATTTTAATTCGTGTTTAAATTGTCTTTAAATCATGTTAAGTGGCCCCTATTTGTTTTGAACCGGTCTTTAACCTTATTTAAGATCCCAAGTTGGTCTTTTATCGGTCTTTAATTTGCCTAAAATTGGTTTTGAATTACTATATAGAGACTTTAAACAGTTTTTGAACTTTCTTATCGAAATAACCAGATTTTAACTCGCGTTTAAATGGTCTTTAAACTATGTTAAATGGCCCCTATTTGTTTTTTATCGGTCTTTAACCTTATTTAAGATCCCATGTTGGTCTGTTATCGGTCTTTAGCTTATCTAAAACTGGTTTTGAATTGCTATATAGAGACTTTAAACAGTTTTTGAACTTTCTTATCGAAATAACTAGATTTTAACTCGCGTTTAAATGGTCTTTAAACTATGTTAAGTGGCCCCTATTTGTTTTAAATCGGTCTTTAACCTTATTTAAGATCCCAAGTTGGTCTTTTATCGGTCTTTAGCTTATTTAAAATTGGTTTTGAATTGCTATATGGAGATTTTAAACAGTTTTTGAACTTTTTTATCGAAATAACCAGATTTTAACGCGCGTTTAAATGATCTTTAAACTATGTTAAGTGGTCCCTATTTGTTTTGAATCGGTCTTTAAGGTTTTTAAGATCTCAGATTTGGTCTTTTTATCTTGTTTTTTATCGGTCTTTAACTGTTTTTAAAATCCCAGAATTGGTCTTTTAAAGTAGTAGTATTTAATGTTATTATATTATTATTTATTTTACACAAAACATTGAATTGACTCTATAAACAATATTTTTTATTTGATGTTGAAAATATTTTAGAAGTTTTTAATTAATTTCAGTCCTTTTGAGAGTCGTTTTCCAATCAATGTAGGAATAACAGGTTATGTGGCGACTACAGGTGAGGTACGTAGTTTACATAGTTTTATTTAAATAATTAATAATTACATTTACATGCTCAAATTACAAATATTTGTCAATTATTCGTATTTAAATTGTATTTTAAAGCAAATAAACACATCAAATAGTAATAAAAATGATCGAAACTTAAAGAAATTATTATTTCTAGACGGTAAACATAACAAACGCGTATGAAGACAGTCGATTTGACCCAAGTGTTGACGAAGGTACTTGTTTCAAACATAAAAGCATCTTATGTATGGCAATTAAAAATTCAACTGGTCAAATAATTGGCGTCATTCAATTAATAAATAAATTCAACGATTTACCATTCACTAAAAACGATGAAAATTTCGTTGAAGCTTTCGCTATTTTCTGCGGTATGGGTATTCATAATACCCATATGTATGAGAAAGCAATTATTGCAATGGCAAAACAAAGTGTTACTTTAGAGGTATTATCTTATCATGCGTCTGCAAGCTTAGAAGACGCCGTTAAACTTAGAGTGAGTTAAATAAATATGATTTTAATTCATAAAATATATGTTTAACGTATATTATTTTATTGTTTAACAGAGTTTGAGAGTACCATCCGCCGCATATATTCAACTTCATGATTTTAAATTTGATGATATCAACATGAGTGATGATGACACATTAACGGTAAATATATATTTTTTACATATAAATATAAATTAAAATTTATATCCATATATTATTAGTAATTATTTTAATTATTGTATTTTATGATAATTATACTGATAGATAACTGGCGCCGGTGTCAAATACATTATTTTAATGTTCTTTGTTGTACAATAGAAAATCGCAATTAAATAATGATGTAATTATTGTAATTACAACAATTTTTTCTATTTTATGTTTTAATGGAAAATTATAGGTAATATTTTTTATTGTTTTCAGGCTTGTTTAAGAATGTTTTTGGATTTGGATCTGGTAAACAGATTTCATATAGATTATGAAGTTCTCTGTCGATGGTTATTATCAGTGAAAAAGAATTACCGCAATGTTACTTATCATAATTGGAGGCACGCTTTCAATGTTGCGCAAATGATGTTTGCGATTTTAACGGTATTTTTTCCGTAATTTTTTTTTTTTTTAACTTGTTAATTTAATGTTAATTTTTTATTTCAGGCCACACAATGGTGGAAAATTTTCGGTGATATCGAATGTTTAGCCCTTGTTATTGCGTGTTTATGCCACGATTTGGATCATCGTGGAACGAATAATTCTTTCCAAATAAAGTAAGTTAAAGTTAATTTATTTGTTTTTTAAAGATTAAGTTATTTATTATGAATGTTTTATTTATTTTTAGAGCATCATCGCCATTAGCGCAGTTATATTCCACATCAACAATGGAACATCACCATTTTGATCAATGCGTAATGATTTTAAATTCTTCCGGTAATCAAATATTATCGAATTTATCTCCAGACGAATATTCTCGTGTTATAAAAGTATTAGAAGAAGCTATTTTATCTACAGATTTAGCTGTTTACTTCAGGTAAGTTACAGTTTTTATGTTTTATCATGAACTAACATACATCAGTAGTTTAAAATTATCGCGCCCTGCTTTATAGAAGGATTCTGTGCGCTTCGCGCAGAAATATTGATTTTATTTCTAACCTAAGTTACGCTTATATGAACCAGCCAGCAACTAAAAACAATGCTGATTACTAACAGATTCATTGAACTAACAGAGTGCGATCATAATAACAATACGATAGGTCTCATTCCAGGAAACGAGGTGCTTTCTTTTCTGTGGTCCGTAGCCAGGAAGGTCCACATTGGGCGTTGGAAGAACATAGGGAGCTTCTTCGGGGTATGTTGATGACTGTTTGTGATTTAGCGGCGATTACAAAACCATGGGAAGTTGAGAAACGAGTCGCTGAACTAGTCACTTTGGAATTTTTCGAACAGGGTGATATTGAAAGACAGGAATTAAATATTACGCCTATTGTAAGTAGTTTTTTTTTTTGCTTTTTTTTTAATTTTTAGATTTTATTTTTTATTTTAATGTTAATAAATTATTTTTCTTTTATTTTCAGGATATAATGAATAGAGAAAAAGAGGACCAATTACCATTGATGCAAGTAGGATTTATCGATTCTATTTGTTTACCTGTTTATGAGGTAACTATAAATTTATTTTTTATTTTTTTTTTATTTAGCCATCCAATATTAAGTCTATAAAACGTTATTCAAAAATGTATTTAAT